>JBBMFX010581901.1:0-28644 GCA_037832545.1 Rhabdalestes septentrionalis | reverse complement strand
GAGTCGACTCCTCCAACTCGACTTCTCGACTCTCAGTATGAATGGAAAGGAAGCGGTATTTAAGCGAATATTGGTTTTTAATTTTGTGGTAAAGATAAGGTGTCTCCAAACTAAATGCCGCCTCAGAACATTTCCTCTCCTCCACCGCAAATGAATTGCGATATGAACCGAATCATGAGTCAAAAATCATGAAATGAACCGAATCGTGGAATCATTGTATCGTTACAGCTCTAATTGGGGATAGGATGATTGAGACTGGAGAGAAACCGTGTGGAGCCCAAGAGAGCCACTGTGCTGCTCCTGGAGTCTGCTGCCACTCAGGTGACCTCACAGACCTTTATTTTCTTTTCAGATGCATTAGTGTGAAAAACTTGTACAACATTCAGATGTCAGAGAGGTATCAGAGGAGCCTAAACTGCAGTGTTACTTCAAAGAAATAATGCCTTAAATAGACGTAAAAGTATTAACAAATTCATCTTGAGTCTAAACGTTTCAGGGACAAAACAATGCAGTATTTTATAGATACAGTATTTATCAGCTTGAGAGCTTGAGCTTTTGGATCCTTTTACTGTAAAACATGAAACGGGAGCAAAGCAGCTGAACAGTGCAATACTTAACAACTTAGAAGGGATGTAGATACAGTAGATTATTTTGACCTGAATAAACCTGAATTTAATTATTGAAGGGTTTTGGAAAGGTACAAATCTAGTATCTGGATTGGAGTGAATGGATCTGAGTAGCATGTTCTCTGCTGTTCGGCTGTATGTAGGTGTTTGGGTGCCACAGATCGAATGTTTTGTGAACATATGTTAAAACATGCTGTCCTGAGAACGCTTTTAAATGCACAATCACTGTTTACACACATGCACACATGAATTTAACATGCTGAAATTATGGTTTAGGCCAGTGTAAACTTAAAGCACATGAAGTAGATGTATAGTACAGTCATATAAAAAGAAAAACTTATAGTGTGTTTACTATAGAGCAGGTGTTTTAAACTCAAATGATGTGCCACGAGCTTGGTGGTCTTTTCCATAGAGAGCTGGGTGAAAAATGGGAGGAAAATGTTAATTTTAATGACAATGTATACAGGGGTGTATCAAGCTTTCCAAAAGTGGGGTGGGGGTGGGAAAGCCAAATTATAAATTACAGCCAACTGTAACTTCCAGAATTTCTACATTTATATACATGTAGGCCTGGACTACAGTATGGAAATAAAACCGTAGTACTGTTAATGACCCAGAATGGAAGAACTTCCTCATACCCCTTGGCCTTAATGAACAATTTTAACAATTATTCATACATTTCTCATTAACTAGGTACTGTTCTACACTCCTACAGGCCATCGTCTTTTAGCAAAAGTGGGGGTTTTGAATAAGCATATCCTGCGTCTTTTAATAGTTGTTTTAACAACAAATACTGTCACAAAGTAACTTTATAAAATCCAGGTCTGAGTATTATAGTATTAATACTATATATAATAAGTATAAGTGTACATAGTAGTAGTATTAACAGAAGTAGTATTAATAGTTAGTATTGTTTCCAATATGTGAAATTGAGAAAATAAATAGGACTTGTGCACTACAAAAGGCAGCATATGCCCTATTTATGTGTATTTCCTACAAAAGAATACTTATATTCATTACATATTATTTGACAGAAGGGGTTAGTTCATTTAGGCCTATAGGTTTAAATGATGAACTGATCTGTGTATTTAGAGGGCTGCACACTGGATCCAGACTGTATGGATAATAAAAGAGAACAGGCTCAGCAGAGCACGTCAGGAGAGCTTCTTCTGAACATGATCCATTCCAGCAGGGCAAGAAATCCATACTGACCTCCTGTACTATAGTGGCCTCTCACAGTGCTTGGTTATATCCCAAATACATACACACACAGTGGATTATCATTGCATAGCAGATGAATACTGAATATAATTAGTTTCTTTTCCACACAAACTGTCTCATGGGAAGTGGCAAGAAGTGCTGCCTGAAGAATGTTATTGTAGCTCTATAAATTTGCTTTAATAATGTGTGGTTCATTATGCCTTCTTTTAAAAAGGCTCAACAGAAATATGCACTGTACAAAACTACAGGTGTAAATACAGTAAATAATTAAAAATACTCTTGTACTGCTTGTGTTTACCTTGACAATGTTGTATGTGGTGCTTTGAAAAAATGACAAACCAGATATAACACAACAAGCAACTTTATTAACAATGAACAATGAATCATTGCATAAAACCTGAAATATGCCATAAAACAGGCACTGTATATCTCATGTTGAGATTCCCCCAATCTAAGGTATAAATCAAAGAACATTTAAAATGAAAAAACAAAAACAAAAACAAAAAACAAATAATTAAAAAAAACAAACAAACATTAACTTGGGTATAAGTGCAGAAATGCCAAACAGGCATAAAGTAAAAATCAGTAGCAAACTATAAAGGATTATAATTTGAATATTCTTCATACAGGAGTCTTCTATGACGTGCCTCTCTATTTGAGCAAGCTTTTCTTACAATTTCTTTGTATTTTTATACGTGATATATTCCCTTTTTTATATATTAAACATATGCTAAACTATCTCCACAGCTCACTACAACAGCAGAATTCCCATTATAAGGAACCTGACAACATTAACAGGTGCCGTTTTGTGTCTATGCCAGCTTTCACAGACAGAAAAGGAACTTTTGCACAACTGGCCCAAACAATAACACACTTTTGAATGAGATGAATGAAAATTGGTTGGTACCGGACTAGTTTATGAAAACGATAGAAATTGTATGCAGATTGTTGACAGCTGTTTTGCTAATTTGGTTTGATGACGAGGTCACAGTGCACAGTAATGCTGTCAATGTCTTCCTTCAAAGCTGGAAAACAGAAAAAGTATGTTAGATTCACTATGAAAATCAGAAATGACCTCTTTTACATTATTTCATTTGCCTGGGTGGTGTTATGCATGATTCATCATATACCATTTAGAAATTCCTATTTTCATGTAACATTTCCTTAAAACGGAGTTGGTTTGGCCAATTATTTAGCTATTGTTAATTCCCACCCACCTGCTACAGATCCCCTATCACACAATCCTACCACCTCTGAGAGAGTAACCAACACATGCCTCCTTCATCGGTTACTTTTAAATTGCAGTTTAACTGGCCAGCAGTTGTTGTAGAAATTAGGATCAAACACATGAACTTTAGGTGTCAAAAAAGACATCTCCGCCATTTGGGATGTTTTATGACTTTTTATTATTGTTAGTCTGTCAAAATCTTATTTGACTTGTTTTACTGGGCGTCAGTTGGCTTACTCCCAACAATCTCATTAAATTTAATCAGTGACAGTAAAGGGATCTTGTATCTTAAATCACTGTGCATCAGAGAGCAGTGAAAAATGTTAATAAATCAGTAAAATTATGTCCTCTTTACCCCTCCACAGCTACCCATGCCGGAGAGAACCTAATCCAGCTCAGAGACCCCCCTGATCGTACGTTTAGCTTGGAAGTAAAACAGCATGGGAATAAAAAGTATAATTGTTGTCTATTACTCAATTTTAATCATGAAAACCTTTAACAGCTTCAAATGCAAACTTTTTGTTTCTTTCCATGCAAAAAAGAAATGGAAATTAAAATGGAAAGGGTTTTCGTTCCATTTTTGGGGGGTTAAACTACCTCTTCTTTTGGTTACAAACACAATGTCCAGAGTAATTAATATTGTCGATTCAAAGATCTCTTGACTCCTGACTGACAACTTTGAACAAATTTATAAACCATATGCTCATTACTTGAAACATTTTTTCCACTGCAATCATGAAGCACTGTGTTTTGTAGATAAATCCGATGAATTCCCAGGCAGCTATTACATACCTCTTGCTGCTGTTTGGTGGAGATGCGATCCCAAAGCTGCAGCAGCTGCTCTCCTGCCTGTGGCTCCAGCTCCTGCAAAGCAGCAAGGGATACATAAACATAAAAATGATTTTTAACACTGTGAAATTTTGTAGGGCAGAAAAAGATCTCAGAATTTCACAAAGAGGGGATTAAGCTACAAAGTGGTTGGATGTGTTTCATTGGGGAGTAGTTTAAAAATGTTTAATCTGCAACCAGGAGACACAGGTTTGGCAATATTTACCTAATCTATGCAATAGTTTAACATACTTGGTCAAATTACATTTTTTAAATAATGTTACTTTTTCAGGTACATAATTAAACATCTTTTATAGAGAACACAATTAAAAGCTAATTTTTGTGGAACTTTGCATTTAGTTTGCTGAAAATGTGCTGTCATTTTTCCATCATGTTAAATCCAACACGCAGTAAATGAGCATTAAAATGTAAGTAGTTTATTTACTTTCACTCAGGAAACCAGTAAAACTTGATCCAGTGGTAAACTGGCATAGAAGTCAGTACAATCAGTTTAAAAATGTATAGATATACCCAGTCAAATTTCATAGCCATGGCCAATGTGCCACACAAGTTTTTCTTCAGTTGCAGTATTATGAAGCTCAGTCTTAATAAAGTGATCTGGTAATGATCCTTATTGTTCTTAATATAATATAGTTCTTAATATAATATAATACTAATATCACAATAAAAAAGCCTCCTTCATGGGACACCACTTTTTCAGACCATGTTGAGTGAAGCACATATTGCACTGCAGGAAAAAAAACTCTAAGACCTTCTGTCCAGTTGTCCCACAGAGAGAAAACATGCTCATAAATAGCTCTGATATACAAAATACTCAATTGTTTGATGATCGCAACAATGACACTCAAGTGAATCACCCTTGCATACACATCTGTGATCACTTGGAACCCTTAGCGACCATCACAGTTTGAGGATGCTGTGAGGGGGTTTGATATGTGTTTTTGTTTGAAATGATGTTTACACCCATTGGAAACTTCATTAGAAAACTCTGAACTTGCTAATTTACAGCTAGAGACCATAGCTCCATCTGTTGTTCCATATGTTGTGCTATCTTCTACACATCAACAGTCCATTTCTGATCACAGGACCATTCTTAGGGTGCTTTCACATATGTGGTTCGGTTCATTTGGTCCGGACCAAGGGCAACAAATGATACATTGTAGAATGTTTCTGCAGTTTTGTGTCCTTTTCACACAACACTTGAGTACTCTGGTCCGGACAACTTGAAACGAACCATAAGGCAGTCACGTGACAACATATACATCACTCGTTGGCCAGATTTGCCAGCGAACATATTTCCTAAACTGCTTTTCGATTGGTCAGAGTTAACGTGCAGATATCCAGCACTTGGATACTACTGCGGAGTTTCTTTGCCTTAACCCTGCACTACTGAGCTATTAAACCCCCTTTCCCCGAGCTGTTTGCTAAATAAGCAAAATATTGCTGTGTTTTTATGAGTTTTTGAAAGTTGGGACCTAATATGGTCATTGGACCATATTTGGATGAGGCTCCGCCCCTCCTCACATGTTGCTAAGCGCTAACGGAACAAATAATGCACAGCACAGCTGACTACGGCAGCTGGATTAGTCCAAAAAGAACCAGCATTGTCTGCAGTTGGGTCTGTTCTGGTTCGGATCGTGTTCTCACCACAAACGAACCTCTTCAAGGAGGTCTCGGTGCGTTTTTTTGGTCCGCTTTTGGTGCGGTCTCGGGTCCGATTGTTGCATTCTCACATGCCCAAACGAACCGCACCGGCACCAGCTGGGAAAACAAACTCTAGTGCGATTCAACCGAACTAAACGAGGTATGTGTGAAAGCACCCTAAAATGGGTGGTGGACCATTCTTAGCCAGCAGCCTGATGTCTTTTAAAACCATGATTGGTCCTAATACATGCATACTGAATCCATCCATAGTTCAATGTCTGTGGTAAACTGATTGTGGTGCCAAATAAACAGCAATGTGAAGACAAGAAGAAAAAGCAGCACAATTATGAGAAAATCTTCTATTTATAAATGTAAATATAAATAAACATTCATATTCAGAAGGCAGTTTGTTGCTTTCAGGAACTCAGAGACAGCTACTTTCTACGTAAGTACTTTTAGCATAAGACGCTATACATATATCTACACTGAGGTCATTTGTGGTAGAAGATTCATTAAGTTTATCTTAGGAATGAATTTTCTACAGAACAAGTAGAGCTAAGCTCACCTGTCCATCTCGGCTGATTTGGACCTTCCTGTTTTCATTCCAGGGGTTGAGGAGTTGGTAAGTCAGATTAAAGGGGAGCTTCTCTTTACGAATCCATTCAACTTTGAAGACCCCCCCTAACCCAGAAGACCCCCATTCCTGACAGCGTTCTGAACCAATTTCTGAAATCATTTTTGCATAGCCCTGAAGAGAGAGAGAGAGAAAGATGTAATTGTTCACACTATGATTATGATATTGACGCATTTGTCTATGATTAATTTAGAAATAATTAAATGAACTATCCCACCTGGAAGTGTCCGGAGCCTTGTACGGAGAAAATGAGGAAGACGGTTCCGCTCTCCTGAAACGCTTGGCTGAGTTTTTGTTCGTTGTTGGGCAAAGTGGACCAGATGCCCCTCTGCTGGGACAGTTCTACGTTTCTCATGTTACTACTTTTCATGATGAAATACCGGCCGAGCCCTGAGAGCTTCGGGGATAATGACATGGAGCACTAGAATGAATTAAAAGTTGATCAAACACGACTGTACAGAAACAAAATCAATAATTTCAGAGACATTAAAAACCATAAAACATCCACCCCACTTCAAAATAAGACTCACTCCACACTTCATGCTGTGACAAACAGGTTCAACGAGTTTTATTGCTTCACTGGTTCTTGTCTCAGAAAGATTAATTTAGGTGTGCTCCTCCCATAACACTTAATTGGAAAGGTCTGTTGTTGAACAGAATGAATGCAGTATAACCTGCTTCACTGCATGATTGTACTATACACAAATATTTTAATTAGGGACCTAGACATGCCTTCTTGATCAAGGGGAAAACCTGGTAAATTCTATCTCCATTGTGACATACTATATTGTATGAAATGGTACAAAGGACACTGCTGAACTGCGAGAGGTATAAAAATGGTGAGGTTTCCCAGAAGTGGGAAACAATTCTGTAGCGCTATGCACTCTGGTTTGTGCCTAGATGGTCGGGTTCCTCCTAAAGCAAGACAGTGTCCCAAAACATAAGTCCAAGCTCTGCCAGCACTACCTTAGAAAAGCTGGAAAACATGGATTTCCCAGAAGTCTCCAGACTTAAACCCCATTGAGCTGCTTTAGGATGAACTAGACAGAAGAGTACAAAGCGCCCTATAAGTGTCGAACACTTGTGGGAACATTTGCAATGTAGTTGGGTAGAATGTTCTGCAAAATTAACAATGATTTAAAAATTGGGGTGTTCTAAAACTTTTGTCCGGTACTGTAGTTTTATAGTAATCTTTTATTTAGTTTATTTTTTATGTATTGTATTTATATTCACTTCCCCCACTGTGCAGTAGCAATTTTCTCAGGGATCAAAAAGTTTTCTGATTCAGATTCTATATTTTGGTGCCTCAAGCAACCAGATGAAAATGAGTAGAACATTAGAACTATTAATAATGATTTTATAATTATTTATTTTCATGTACACAGCGCATGCTACAAACTGTTAAGCTAGTCCCTTAAATTATTGTAAGTGATTTTATAGGTGGGTATATATTTTTTAAATGTATTTTTAAAGATACTCTTTGATTTTTTCCCTTCTAATTCCTGAAAAAACAAAGTTAGGACACTGCTACTTTAATCAACATAAAAAAAACAACTTCACAAAAACTGAAGGTACCTTTCCAGAGGAAGTGGCGCAAGGGCTGGTGCAGGGACTGTCCGATTTTACTGAGGGTCGGTCATCAGCATAGCGCTTAGAGTTAGTAGCGCTTTTATCCCTGTGGCTTTTAGACTTAGAAAGAGAAGGGGATAGTTTTGGAGACCTGAAGAAAAAAAATCATATTATTAAAAACCCAATATAATTAAACACACAAAGGAAAAGCTCAGTACTGCAATCTGGTAAGATTGCTATTCAGAATCTTTTGTGAATGCAGGAGAAAAGCATGCCTGTCTCCGCCTGCTGCCTCATTGCACTGTTCCGGGTCCAGGAGACTCCTGGTGCTGTTGTTGCTCTTCCAGGATGAGGGTTCTGGGAACTCGCTGCAGAACATGGGCTTGGGTCTCTGTCCAATGCCCGTGGGTTGCTGCAGGCCAGACGCCTGATCTTCAACAGACAGCACTGTGACCAGGGTCTGGATTATTTCCTCGTCCAGCTGAGACCTCGGCTTGAAGGGGAAACGGACTCTCCTCAGGAAAAGACCCTGCCACCGCTGCCTGAGATGGAACACTACACCTGCCATCTTTGAACAAGATAGAGGGGCAAAAAGAGAATAAAAATACACATGCATAACACAACATTACTGAAACAGAATATTCTAAAGACAAAAAGCTTGTATAAAACTGTAATGAACATAAAGAATAGAAAAACAAAAAAAACAACAACAAAAAGAATCAGTATGGGTGAATACAGCATAATGTATTTGATAGAGTATTTATCGGACTCATTTAGACATTATATTTTATATCCTTCTTGTCTCTGTGTGACTGTGCAGTCAAAACAAACAATTCCCATCATGATTAATACAGTTGACTCTCATAACAAAAAAATACTGTTCGGTAAAACAAATATTATGACTTTTATTAGCAAAGCAATAAAGTAAAGAACCAAAAAAGAAAAGAAACAGAGCAAGACCGAAATCAAGAAGTCAAAAATTAACACACGGGAAAAAAAAGATTTCTTTGCTCCACTGTACCTCTCGATTAAGCTTGAAGTTAACCCACTCATCAATTTTTATCTGGGCCAGATGGGCTGTGGAGGGATCATCATTCTCACTGTCACTGCTTTCATCCACCATCTCGTCTACTGCAGAAAGCATTCACACACAGTCACATAAAGCACAATTTACCATACAAGTAGAATATTAATTCAGAGTAAAATATAAAGTAGATACGTTCACTATAAACATGCACCAGAAATATATGTTTTGTAGGATTCTTAAATAAAGAACAATATGGGCAAATTACCTCAAAAACTAAATAATTTTGTAACAAACTAAGATTTGTTTCAGGAAATGATGTAATTCAGGTGCAAAAGTGGTTTATTTTGCTCTCTTTGAAGCAAAAACTAAAACAATGCCCTCCAACTAACCAGGCCATAATGATGCAAGCCTAAAAATGACATAACTTACTAAATGCATTCAGAAAAAGATCAGCAACTTAATATTATATTGATTCAGTCCATTATTTAAATCTGTAATTCAAGTACAAAATATATCCCTTAAATGATTAAGCAATCCCTCTGTCAGGTACAGGGTCAAAAAAGATTTTTAGATTTCTGAGTCTGTTGACAGTGGATGACCTCTTGGCATGGCAGGCTCTTGGAAGGCAGTGCTGGGCAGTTTGGCACATCCTCCGAACAAAGCGACTGTAAGCGGAGTGACCACAGTGCAACAGCGCACGCTGGCTATCCTATGCGCCCTTGTCATCTCATCATAGATGAGCCAGTCGGTGGGCAAGGACTGAACTGCTGATGCCTGGGCATTAGCTGGAGGAATCTAAGGATGGAATTAAAGTAAAACACACTTATATACAGGTATGCATTAGCGAGGAAAATTGTGGACAAAGTACCAAAATATATTACAACCGTAATCCTCTTTGCAGTACATTGTTAAAAGACTGGCCTGCCATGTTTTGCACTGCCACTGACCTTCTTGTACTGAGGCTGGCTGAGGACAGATGTGGAATGGAAGCGGATCTTCTTCTCTTTGGCTCCCCTGAGCATCAAGCTGTCTCTGGCCACATTGATAAGGTTGGGGTACATTCCTGCAACCAGCGCAGCCTTCACAACGGCCCAGTTCTCGGAGTTCATATTAACGTTCCGGATATCACCGTCACCTCGAGCTCGCACGAAACCTGTCAACCAATCAAAATATATACAAACATTTTCATTACTCATTTCAAGCAGAGCTATGGAAGTGGAATCCTGACCAATTTCTTGTATGTGCATATAAGGCGGAATGTGCAGCACTAATGCTAATGGAATATTTGTCTAAAACAAACCTATTTATATGTCCAGGCATGAATGGAATGTGGACAAATTTTACCTATGCAAGTAGTTTAAAGGCATTTATCTCAACATTATATTTCTTTTTGTCAGCAAAACTATAAGTTAAAATGAGAATAAATGCAAAAAAGAATCAGTTCTAGGTGTCCACCTGTACCTAAAAGCACTGCATTAATTCATGAAATTCCATGAGCAGCAGGACAGATTTCCTTTAATTAAGTCTTGATCAAGACAAACAAGGCTTTTGATGGAAATTGTAAAAAATATTGGTGTCCATAAAATCATCACTATTTACTGTATTGTTTTTTGTATTTATTTTAATACTACATACAAATATTCTGGCTGCAACTCTTTGCAGTTAAACAGCTTTTAAATGTAATACTCTCAGTCTTTTGCACACTATTTTTCACTATCCAGAGAGGACTGAAATGACAATTGTAAGGTTCTTTCTACATGTCCTGGACATTTGGACCCTTCAGAGCCATATTATAGTGTGGTCTTCAGTGGGACTGTCTGAGGCTTTTAGCCGCTAAAATGTTGTGGATTTGCATACCTATGGCTCGAAGTTGGCTCAGCAGTTGAGTTCGCATCCCCATAATGATCTCCATAGTGGCCTGTGAAAGAAAGTTCTTTTCACAGAAAGATCTCTCCCACCCATCACTGCAAGCCTTTTGCCATGCCTGAGGAACAAACACAAAGACACTCACCACATATTACGATTAATCTTTAATGGTCACCCATTGTCTGGGACAATTCTCTCAGAATTGGGAAAAATCTACTTAATTAGTTGGAATACAGACATTAGCATTCTAACCTATTCTCATACTACTTTACTAACAGTAATTTGAAAAAAAAAAAGTTGTGCCCTTTCTAATGACATGATTAAAGTTATTTATTTATATCTTTTGTCCAGCAGATTAAAGCCAGAACAACATCAAGATTTTGAGACTTGAAAAACATAGCTTAAGTTAAAGTTAGAGACTTTGTGTCCAAACAAGGCATAAAGAAACGTATCCACTCTGATATGTTTGATGTATATAATCCTGGTACATCTCTTAAACCTGCAGGAGCCGGTGAAAAGAGCCGAAACTAAACACGGTGAAATGGCGTTTAGTCACTCTGCTTCTGCTGCTTGTACAAGCTGCTCATCAATATCTTATCTGCACCAACTTCAGCTTTCTATAGCTGCTAAAAACCTTAATATTCTCCTGCAGCTTATTGTAAACATCTGCACTTCCACTGCAATTTTAGTATTCTTTAATTTTTTCTATTTTGTATTGATTTTTTGATGCTTATTATATTTCTGTAAAGCAAATTGAATGTGTATGATAATATGGTACATAAATAAATGGGACTTGAAGTCCAATATACTGAGAAGTGCAGCTACCTGAAAAGCCCGTAGCAGAGCCATGTGATCACTGAAGGTGTTAGCGGCAAAGCGTTTCCTGCACAGCATGGCGGCTCTTTTCTGTGAAGCCTGCGCAGGCAGCATGAAGGGGTCCCTGTAGGCCAGCATGCAGGCGATAGTGAGGATGGGGTCAAGGCATCTGAGAACCACCGCACAAAGAACCATTTTCCCCAGATGTGGCTCCACTGGCAGGTCGGCCAGGTGATACCCCAGATCTGTAAGGTCCTCCCATTGGTCCATGGCATCTATAGTCTTGGTGGGAATACACAGATGGAGGCATAGCAGAAAGAAAGCTAACTTTCAAGAAATATAAAAAATGAAATCAGTCTTCAGGTAAATATTCTGCACTGTCTTTGTATGTAAAAAAAGATTATGACTAATTACACAGTATGTACCATAATATTCAATAAAGCATGCAAGTCATTTTGGCCCAAATAAAAATCTAGGGCTTTTTTCAAATGTAAAAATTCAATTTCACGCCAGTATTGTTTCAAATTTGTGTATTGTTTTTATCATACCTCAATAACCATGAATTGTAGATATTTGGGCGATTCATATTTGCATAAAATCAAATGAAGTAAAGTGGTTTAAGTGAACTGAACATATAAAAGGTCTATAAAGTGCCAGAATAGTGTTGAGCATCTGGTAGTAACCTGCAATGGAACTACAGCAACAAATTTACCATTACACAGGAATGCATAGGAATATGTTACAAATGTAAATAAACAAACAAATTATATGTGCAATTATGACAATACCTTGAGCATCTTCACTGCATTTTTGACCGTCATCAGGTGGGGTGGCTCTGGAGCCTTTGCCAGGAACTCCGCAATAGTGCAATCAATGGGAGCAAGGAGCTTAGTGTGGAGGCAAAGCTCCTATCACAGAAAATGATGTGAATGAATATAGTGAAATGAAACACACTAACTATGAGATATAACTAAACAGAGTTTTTTTGCAAGGTATAGCAAGAGTATGTAACTGAAGCATGCTAGATCAGCATAAACATAAATCAGTTTACTGCATGTCAGGAGTGAATACTGCATAATTCTGAATGCTCATCCTTATTTTTATTCTAACACAGACTCCAACAGGCTCAATCAAGAGTGCTGATGTCACAGCACATCCACCATATAAGTCATCATATTGCTTTTGTCCAAAGAAAAACACAATTTTTTACATTGCATATTTTTTCACATCCCTTTACATAGTGTGAAACTCGATATGAAAGAAACAAAAGAAATGCCAAAAAAGAACTCTTTGCATTAAACTACATTAGAAGTAAAGAATGTTTCTGCCTTGTCAAGCAAGGTTACCATTTGGAGATACAGATGACATACATGATCTTAGATCGGTGCATAATTATAACTAGTGGACAGTATTCTATGCAAATATTGTCAAATGAAATAAATCCTCTTAAATGGCAGTTAGCCACTAAGTGTACCTGCAGAGGCATTCGCAGCAGTTGAGGCACCTGGTGTTCCAGCATGTTACTGAACCGCAACCGACTGAACAGATGGAAACAGATTCCCGGCCTGCACCGTCCAGCTCTGCAACAACAAGAGAATGCTAAACATAAATGGATTGACTTTGTTCAAGATGGACCAAACTAACTTTGCAGGCATTTCAATATAAAACGTTGCTGTTGAACGTGACTTGAACAGATATTTACCTTCCCTTGCGTTGTAATGAGCTTGCTTTCGATATCCAAACCATCTTCAACATGGTAACATGATTCAGGGCATCGAAAGCTTTCTGTCATAAGAAAGAGCAATTAATGGATCTTTTATTTAACATGTATATATAGGTATCTATATACACCTGTAAATAGCGTTTGTACAATACCTCTTTAACTTTGCCAGAGTCAATGACAAAGACAACATCATTGACTGTGATACTTGTCTCTGCAATGTTTGTCGAAAGAATCTTAAAAAATGAGAAAAGTATGTACAGATAAATCACAAAAATGTTTTCTGGCATTACAGACAATGTAAAAATTTAACTCACAATTTTGCGGACACCATGGGGTGTTGGTTTTAAAACCTTCTTCTGATCTGAGGTCTGCATATTGGAATGCAGCGTGAATACTTGGAACCTAATAAAGCAAAACAAAGCAGTGAGAACAGAATCCCATCAGTTAACACTGAATAACAGTGTTAAGCAATGAGAGCAATAAAATTGAACGAGCCTGTGCTTATGTTCTATAAATCTCTTGTCGTCGAAAAGAATGCACTGTCGCAGTCCAACTATCTCATCATAACCGGGTAAGAATATTAAAACTGCACCTATGGATGAAAAAAAAATCATATAATCAGACCAAATTTTATTTATATATATTTATATATTTGAACTTTATGATTGATTAGTTTTATTCTGTGCCAGTTTACTAAGCCCTGCCTGTCAAACCCTTAACAATACGCTGCTCTTGAATAGAAAAAATACTATGTTCATCAAATTTAATGCTGCAAAAGCTTATAAAATATAAAATAACCATGCAGTTGTTTTTTTTTTATCAAAGCAGAACAAATTCATCCTTTCCAGCAAGTTAACAAATTGTGTCCAAGCCCTTCCAGCGTCTTTTCAATCATGCAAATAGCTCCATCTCGTTTGCTGAAAGCTCATTTTGAACTTGCCCAGCTTTTCCCAGCAGTTCACTGGGAGGTTGGGAATCCAGGATGTAATTGAAGCATTTAGCTTTTTTTTTTGCACTCGATCTAATTTTGGCACAATTATCAACTATTATCACCCTCACCCTCATCAGAGCTGCAACAAATGTTGTAGAGCAGATGCATTATGAGATCCAGGTCCACATTGTCATCATCAAAGCTGTGGTGGTAGGCCTTAAGCAGCTCCTGGTCCTCAGTACTCAGCTCGGCACTAGACGCCTGAACTAAGGACGACTCATCTAACTGGCCAGCCTCCAGAGAGGAGCTGCAGCGAACAAAGTGAAATATGACACACCTCTGTTACAACTCAGCACAAAACGATGTTTCTTATGGTTCTGCATGTAGCATGTACCAATTTATGCATTTTGTACAAAAATACAGTCAGAAAACTACCTGTGGGTTAAATATACTTTCATTTATTCAAACTCTGCACTTACATATGTGACTCCAGTAAATCCACTGCTTCAGTCTGACTGAAATGTTTGGCCCAGTCAAGTGCACACCTGAAAAACAGGAGTACCTAATGTTTACTTATGTCATCTGGTAAAACAACAAGTAGAAACCTTCTACAGTTGAAGAAATACTCAAGATATTTAATATAATCTTTACATCTCACATCTGTATTGTACAGCAGATTACTTCACTCTTAATACATTGTTTGTACCATGTATGCCACATTTGCCTCACCAGCGTTTAAATACCTACTTTAAAAGAGCGGCTTCTTTATATATTGCATTTCGAGGTAGGCTAACTTCTTTGCATGTCTCTCAGATAAATAAAGGTTCATCAGGCCATACAAAACCCTTAATAGTGGACTCATATCAGGTCAGTCACTAAAAAGAATGTAGATCTACAGTCCGTCCCGATTCATACTGCCATTAGGTACTTACCAGCCGTTGGAGGATTTGATGTGTACACTTGCTCCCATGCTGAGGAGCTGCTCCATCTGGCTAATGAAACCTCTCCCTGCAGCCACCATAAGAGCTGTGGCACTTGTGTCACTGTGCCTGTAGTCAACTGAGATTAACAGGTTGGAAAACAGAAACAATATTAGACAGCAACAACATTTCTGTTGTCATTTTGAGTGCTAGCAGTATTCACAAAAGTACTGGGAATGGAAATTGTAGGTATGTATTGGTTCCTAAGATATTTATAGGGGTTTAATCAGTGGTGGCTCCAGTTAAACATCTCAAGGTGCAATTGTTGTGACGATGGCAAAGTTGACTCATTCAAGTTAACAGCTAGGCAACGTAACATTGTCACAATGGGTGAACTATTCAGAGCCATGACAAACAGTTGAGAACTGTAGCAGCTGATATGACACTGGTAGAATCTGATAGGAAAATTCCTTTTCTACTAATTATGTTAATTCCCTTTGCCAAATTTTGGGATGCATTTTATTTTTAGTTTTAATCTGTGTATTGTAATTAACTAGGCTCTATGCTAGTGTTTATCTGGAACCACTGTAAACAGACAGCTTTAAATACTAATATATGTTGAATGTGTAAGTCTGAACAGGTGTAAAAGCTTTGTACCACTGATGTTCTCATTAAGAATGAGGTTAAAAAGCTGAATGAAGGCGTTAGGGTCTTGCTGCAGGAATATGTCCGATATGCAGGTATCCATTTCCTTTACCAGCCAGGGCTCCAACGAGGTAACATCTTTCTCATTCTGCACACAGAGAAACTATGTTTGACCTAGTTCGACACTGCATACTGTGTATTAGTTATTTGCACATAATTGGACTAATAGACTGGACTTCGAATGCTAATGAAGCCACTAATTACACAAAATGTTGATTTAAAAAAACCCCTAAGCTTAGCCAATCATTTTCAATATTCCTTTTCAGCTTTATCATCTAGGCCTCCCTGACCTAATATTGATCAAATTGATAAATGGCTTTAAAAAATCAATATACATATATTACAAAATAATGAATGATATATAGATAGAAAGATGAGGTTTGAAGGATGACAGGGGGTCAGTTGCAGAATTACCAGTTGGCTGAAAGCACTGTCCCCTTCATCATCTAGCAGGACAAAATCCTGAAAGATATAGGTGAGCATGCGGTCCTTTTGAGGCTCTGTCAGAGAAGCCCCCCCTTTCACCTCACACCACTCTGTTAGCGACCTCTGTTGCTTCTCCTCTGGAAGGAACAAACAAACCCCACATTTAAAAAAAGCTTTACTTATTTTGGCATGTTTATGAAGCCAGGAAAACAGACACTTATGAAGGATTGTAATCATTGCTCATTAAAACGGCAATACTCACTTAAAAATAATGATAAAAAAAAAACACTGAGGGGTACATTTCTGATAAAGATTATTTAATAATTTGCACAACAATGCCTATTTTCGTACAACTACAGTACTTTCGAAAGTGTCATGTATATGTGTTAGGATACTCCTGTTAAAAATTACACATATTGATATTTTGTACACATCTTAACAAATGATTACTTTTTTATTTGTTAAATGTAACCTGCTGGAGAAATAATAGCACATAAACTGATGCATACATTATATTTCATGCTTTACTGTTTTCCAATACGTTAATCTCAGCAAACAAATGGGAATAATGCACTGAAACTTGCTAAAAATATCAAATGCATCTCACTTAGAAAACTGCTTTAAAAGAATCTGATAGACGAAGGTTAGTTTTAAAGTTAAAAAGCACATATATACTAAGGTTAAATATAATTTGTTTTGATCGTAGTTTTGTCTATCAATATTGCTCGCTTATAAAAAATTGTGAATCATCATCAGAAACATTATTTTCAGCTAGCAGTATACAAATACATGATTTAATGATTTACATGATTTTTTACATGATTGTATTGTTTAAAAAACAGATCTGTAATAATTTTACCTATTCTGTAAGCATCGTAAACACTCACCCTTTTGCATCTCTCTCTTATACTGGATCATGTCTTTGTTTGTGTAGCCTGTGGTCCTCAAGATGTCCTCCAGGTAGAGCTGTTTGACTTCATATGGTCGCCCTTTAACTTATATAAAACAGTACATATTACTTCTGTATGTGTATTCTTGTAGTACTACTGATGACACTTCTCAATTCTAAAATATGAAAAGAAATAATGGTGAAGGAATGGTGTTATAATGTAATAGTCCTCGACTATCCAGGGTCCCTTTGGCTGCCCGGAATCTTAGAATACATAAAGTCTTCTTCCACACATGTAAATGCACTTGTTATCTTTTATCAGTGAAGCATTTTGGAATCTTTCAAAGGCTCTTATTTTCGTGATTTTGACTTCATTCATCAAAATACAACGAAGTTTATTCTCGCAACATTTCGACTTTATTCTCGTAAGCTTCGACTTTATTCTCGCAATATTTCGACTTTATGCTCGTAAGCTTTCGACATTATTCTGGTAGTTTCGAGTTTATTCTCGAAATATTACGAGTTTAATCTCATAATCTTATTTATTTATTTATTTTTAAAGGTGGCACTAAAATGCCGTCGTACTAATATAATAGTGACAGTCCTATGTAACGTAAAATTTAGCACTGCTTGTTCTCTTTGCACACTTACTGTAAATGATGGGACATTTCCCAAAGTATCTGATGAAAAGGTCCACGTCCAGGGCAGCGCTGGACAGGATGAGTCTCAGAGAGGGCATTTTCTGCACCATATCACGCAACTTGATCAGAAGAAAATCCGTCAGGCCATCTCGCTCATGGACTTCATCCTTGGAAGAAAAGCCAGTCAAAAAATGTATATTTACTTAATTTTTCATTCAAGAATAATGAAAAGTGCACTATTACTCTAACAATTCATTCAGATGAGGTAAAGCAAATTTCCCTTCTCTGCTGCAGCTTCCAACTGTTAAATGAATACTGATGTAATAATTAATCTGAAGCACAAATAATACTGTGCTCAGATAGCTCAGTCCCAGATGTAAACAAACAAACAAATTAATGCAAAATATGCAATATTATAGAATTCAAAACTGCATTTATGTCATTCTTGTTGAATATAGGCAGCTTGGTGTGTTAAATGAAGCATGCCAAACCCTCAACTCCATCTCTAACACCCTCTACATGCATGTTTAATCTAGAAAATAGGTAATCCTGAACAAAGCAGCATTTTGCTCTTCTGTAATGATCAATCAGGATGAGCCAGTCCTTAAATTCTTAATTTTCAACCAAATATCTTGAAGTCTACACCTGGCATGTTTCGTAAGTTAGCAAGTGTCAGCACAGGACATAGGTCAGCACTAGGGATGGGTACCGAAACCCGGTTCTTACTCGGCCCCGGTGCTTAATTATAAAAGACCAAAGTATCAATAAGCTTTAACGGTAACCGTTCTGCTGTCGGTACTGGAGAAATAAAGAGCTCACGCGCACACAAAACGAGAGACAAGAGGGCTCGCGCGCGCACACGAGGTGAACGAGCTCCTGCTTATGGAATGACGATGGTGGAGAGAGCCTAACAATTTGTCTCCACCCCTACTATACACACACACGTGTTTAACAAATGTATTCTGTATACATAAGTGGAAACTCCGGGCTTGGAGGGTCATTGTCCCGCACAGTTTGATGGTTCTCCTCCTCAAACACATTCAACCTGAAAATTAACTGGCGTGGTGAACCGGGTGTTTCCGAGCAGGGAAATCACCAAAACGTGCTGGACCACGACACCCCGGGAGTGAAAGCAACTAATTTCCTCTTCTACCATATATCTAAATTTCAAATAAAAAGTATTGCTACATTTTACCCGTGTGGACTCGGACAACACTCGCTGCAACAAGTGCAACAAGAGTTTTGCTCTAAAGGCGGAAACACAAGAAATTTATTCAAACATCCATCCAAAGTGCATTATGTGCATATAGAGAAATGCTAGCCTCTACTTTATTATCCGACTCCTCAGGTATGTATGCTATGTTAAAATAACGACATAAACATCACATAAGGGCTCTTAATCAGTGTTAATAATTTAATAAAAACACAGCCTACATATAGGCTAAATATTTAGTATTTAATGCAGTAGCCTAAATAAATATTAAACATTAAAATGACCTGTTCTGCTATCGTGCTGCATTTACAAATAGGAATAATGAAGATAAATAATAATAAACTAAGAAATTATAAAGCAGAGCTTACCTAAAGTTAATTTGTAGTGAGTCCAACTTTTTTAGATTCGGGTTAGAATTATAGGGTTAGTTAAAGTGTTGTTATTCTGTTCGCAATTAGTTTTTAATTAAAAAAACACAATAAAAGAACCGATTACAGTACCGAATTGATAAGCGGTATCGATAAAAGTAGTAATACCATTAAAACCTTAACGATACCCACCCCTAGTCAGCACAGACTTCGCAAGGTTTTGCATGAGATTGGAATGATCTATGACGAGAAGAGGAGTACACAGAAGAAAATGCAGAATGTTTGTGTTTCCTGCATGACAACCTGCAGCTCTTAAACTGGGAGTACTAACAATTTCAGAGAGGGACTGGTGGAGGGAGAAAGACTCAGGGACTGGAAGTGGATTAAAACTGAACATAATTCAAAAAGGAATGTTTAAAAATTTTACCTCAAGAACTGCACTAAAAGATTTTTATGCTGCTGTGCTTATTGTTTACAAGTTTAAGTTATTGTTTAATTGTATTGTTAAGTTTTGTTTTTGTTATTTAAGTTTATATTTATATTTGCCATTATTCAATAAATGGCAAGTTGAGAAATTTTGTGTATCTATCTTTGTGTTATAAGTGTGATATTTTGCCTCCAATAGAGGGGGAAACATTAAATTATTAGGCAAAAAAATATCGGCAGCATATATCGGCCATCGGCTGACCCTGACTCCAAAATATCGGCATCGGCTACTGAAAAACCCATATCGGTCGACCTCTATTACAAGCTATTAACAAAATTCCCAAATAATTCCCTGACTTGGCACCCAAATGATCAAATTCCCTGACTTTCCCTGTCTGTAAATGATTTTACTAAAATTCCCTGATATTCCAGAAATTCCCTGACCCGTGGGAACCCTGAATATACAACATTTATTTGTAGAGGGATAAAATGCAAAAAAAAAAAGAAAAAAAAAGAAAACCAAGAAAGCAGCCTGATATCATATTTTATCCTCACAGATATTTGGTCTAAATATTGATATTTGGTCTATAAACATCTATTACACGTTGACACATAATCTTGGCAAATATCCATCGATAACAATATAATTCCAGTATCATATCATTAAAGTACGCACCACTAATAAAAACATCTATGATGTTACATAAAAAACATCTATGCAGTTCATTGTCAATGGTGGAAGTTCAATGAAGTTCAGTGACAATTGTTTGTTTGCTCCTGGCAGAAAGAGGCACGCCCACATATGTGAACAAATACGACTGAAAAACTGAGGCATGAGCCAACACCCTTTCAAATATTTTGCAAATAAATTGCAATATTGTCACAAAGAATTCTCTCTGAGAACTCACCCAAATGCAGATAACAACTGTTAAAAGTTTCACTACTTATTTAATATTAATAATATATACATTAATAGAGTATGCCAAAACTTTTGTATGCATCACATCTGTATGTATAAATCTAGATCAGTGCTTACCACAATTACATGTGTGACAGTGGACAGGGTGCTATCTCCACTCATCAGGGTTCTGAGAAGCACTCCACTTGTGCAGAATGTCAACAAGGTTTTGGGAGAAACCCTGAAGACCAAAAAAAGTGCTCGATTAAAAAAAACAAACAAACATATCCTTAAACATGTGCACAGGTTATCCACGCCAGATTTGTCTCAGTATAACTATTAAAATATGAATAAAATATCATTACCACTAAAAGAACAACCACCAGCAACATAAAAAAGAGAATAATTAGTCTTGTTAAATGATAAATTATCCATCACTGACCTACAACAATTCAACTAATATAATTATAATGTGGATCACCAGATTAACGTTATGAAAATTTATGAGCTACTAAATGAAAGCCAATGGGATAAAACAATTAACGAGCGGAGTTAAAGCTAAAGAACAGTTTGGAATTTGACTCCGCATCACCACAGTAACTAGAGCATATGTCTACACTAGGGGTGTGCAGAGCGGCTGCTATTCGTATCTGTATTTGTATTTGTTAAAAGGGAAAATTATTCGTATTTGTATTCGGGTAAAATTCATAATGCAGCACGCAAACAACGTCAGAATCTCCTCCTGAACTTGAGCGTGTGATGGGGGGGAGGCGGAATATCTAAAAGTGAAAGTGATCAATCGGTCACACGTGAACACACCACTGCACACAGTGTGAACAGCACGAAATTCCTCCTCTACATTTAAACCCATTGATTGGGGGGGCGTCCCGAATACAAATATTTTTTTAAGTATTTGTCCGAATACGGTATTCGTAAAAACACATTATTTGTAGGGATGCACCGATGCCACTTTTTTGGAAAACGAGTACGTGTACGAGTACTTGCATTTGAGTACTCGTCGATACCGATACCGAATACTTAATAAAAACATGATTTAAATGAACAAGTAACAGCTTTAGTCGTATAATTTAACAAAAAAGCATTTCCTCAAACACATGCGCTACAGCCTGGCTGGTGTGCGGGCCGCGGATTTGTTTGGCATGTAACACTATGGAACACAATGTACTTAAAATGTGCTTAACGCTACATTAATTTACCCCTGAAAATATGCCAAACAGCTTAATTTTAATTAAGTGCCCATTAATTTGTAAACCGTTCCCTTCATTTTACCTTAAAAGTGGATTTAAGGTCTGAGTGTGAAACCCCTTTATCCTGAACATAAGACATTTTCTTCAGGAGGCTCAGTTATTTAAGGGGCAAATTTTTTTAATAACGGAAAAATTAAGTAGTTTTACCCCTTAATCAGCCTTAATCTGTGCACTTTTCCACTTAATTTTCCGTACTTTCCTGGAAATTAAGGTTATATTAAGGGGTAAAATTAAGGGGTTTGGTTTCATAGTGTAATATGGCTCATTGCAGCGTGAAACTCATCTATCCACAGGGAGGTTAGGCTAATTAGCGACACAGGGCTAACACTGCTTGGCCAAATATCCGTGGTGTAACTAAACACTGAGGAGGCTTGCAGTGGGCTGTGGATTTGTTTTTCTCACGGAGTCGTGTAGTTTAGGCAGCTCCGTGTCAGACATGTAGCAGTGGCTTGGAACATCATATCTGGGAGGAGACGCAGGAATTCCACATTTTCTACCTCCGAGAGCGGCTTGTCACTCAACGCAATGTACTTGATAATTGCCTGTGTTATTTTCACAGCACATGGATTGTCTCTGGACATTTTCTCTCGTCTTGCAAGAGTTTGCTGCAGCGCGGGTTGTGAGATACTCTACCTGCTCTCCAGGCGGATCTGATAGCCAATTGTCTGCCCGATGCTTTCTCCTCTCTCTGCAGCCACACGCTCTGCCACAGCGATGGCTGCCAGCCTCCTGGGTTGTGTGCAGAAGATGCGGCATGGTATACCTTTTTGGTTGCAGTCATCCAGCAAGAACTGCGGGATCTAGAAAACAGATTTAGTGTGGATGTACAGCATCATTCTGTTTACATGAAAATCTATAATCAACATTCCACTGATTAAAACAGGAGGTTTTAAAGGTAAAAATACTACTCACTTAATGATAATGAGGCTAACAATGAATGACAAGTGAGGGACGGTCCTTTTGTTTTTTTTCTATAAATAAAGTTAATGCTATTTATTTTTTGTTATTAATCCATTTACAGGGCACAATCTAAATACAGAAACCCATTAAGAACAAATATCTTTCACACTGTCCTTTTGTAATTTGATGCAACGTTTTGAGGAAATCAGTGTGCAGATATTTTGGAATAAAGCCAGATTTATGTGCACTAATGGAGCCCTACCTGAGTGGTCTTGCCTGAGCCTGTCTCACCCACAATCAGCACCACCTGGTTCTCCTTGATGGTTGCAACAATCTCCTCCTGGCGTTGAAATACAGGCAGTGCCCGTCGAAAAGATTCCAGCTCAGAAGGCAGTCTCTTCTGGGGCACTTGGGGAATACCATTGTTCAGCCTGCCACTGGTCCTGCTTTTGTCTCGACTGTTATCTGGTGGGAAAAGAAATAAATGGCAGCCTTAGTTCTATTTGGGGAGGCATTAAACGAGATTTCAGATGATGAAATTGCAGTTGTTTGTTAAATTTATTTTTTTACAGTCCAGCAATAATTGCACAGTGTGGCCTTCTATGATTGCCTGAATCCAGAGCAGTTGTGCTGTTTCACTTCACCTCAAGCAAACTGAACAACAAAAAATCCTTGTCTTGTGGAGAAATGCCCAGGTTGTGGCCATTCTATACTATCACACCACATGTAAGAGGCAAACCAGGAAAAAAACGCTCACCACCAGCTTTCAGTGATGCAGATGGCCCTCTCGTAGTGCATGGAAGCAAATCACAGCACTCTTTATGTGTGACTGGAAACCTCTGGAGTAGCCTCTGCACCATGTGCTTGGAATTGGGGGTAATATTAAAGGTCAATAAGGAACAAGCTGCACCTGCGCCATCCTTTTTTCTTATAGTGAGAAACCGTCTTATTCCTTTACTGTAATGACAAAACACATGTGATTCTGTTAAAAGCATTGTAATAGAACTATATCTGTCTTTTATGATGATGATAATGTAAAAAGTGTTCAATTTATTTTTATACACACAACCGTATACATTCATATATACAGATTTTTTTTCTTTTTTTCATACCCAGTGCTTTTTGAAGTGTAGCCCAAGGACTGAGCAAGGCGATGTATGAAGGCTCTCTCTATACTGGTCAATGAAGAAGGAAATTCCAACTCTGTAAGTAACAAACACCAACTTTGACCGGTGTAATCACCAGTTAACTGGACGAGTGCAAAAGTCGAACAACAGAAAATATGAGGTCACTGACTTCTCATGATGGATGCGGTGTAATGAATTCAGCATTGGAATTTTAATGGTAACACCAATAATCTCTTGGGTCTTTTCTAAGCATCTTTGGAAACCACTGTCAGGATTCAAAACAAGGCAACTGGATGCAGCCTACCATAGAGAGATAGGCTATGACTTACGTCACTCAATGGTTTGCTCCCTAAATATTTTTCTGAAATCACTGATTATAAGCCTGCAAGTTGTTAGTTCAGAAGCTGTTCAGCTAGTTGTAACCACATCTGAAATGAAACAGGATGGACTTGTATTTTGTCATCAAGCTGCCCACTGCTGCCATCAGCTTCTTAATTTGACTTTTGCCAGTTTTAAAAATGGCCCTGTTTTCTGTTGCTTTCAGTCAGACAATACTTTGCTTACATTATGCTTATTTTATCCTTGCAAAACACATTTGGTGACAATGTACTATACTATAAAATAAATGTACCTTGCCAACACTCAAATGTTCAAATAACTGGCCTTTTTTCCCTGAAGATTCCTTATGATTTTGGGGTTATGTTGTTGGAGAGTGGCAGAGACTTTTGCTCATCTGAAGCTAAGTAATTTGTCTGTTCTAATACGAGCTCTGCAAAATCAACACAATATAGCCTATTCAATGCTAAAATTTGAACTGAATCTAACATCAAGCCTGAATAATGTCACTGAAGTCTTGATTCTGTTACATACACTTACACTCACCTTTGTCGTTACTGTACTGGAACCTCTCTAAAGCTATATTGACTGCAATTTTGACCTCTTCACCAATCCTGATGTCTTTCAGCCCTTTTGCTTTCAGTGGCCGGAAATGTTTCGATGAATTCATGTTTGCTTTCTGGGAACAGGTGTTTGGCCGGGTCAAGTCACCTTGCAAGAGAAAAGAAGAAATGAGAAAATTTGTATCAGTTCAGTGCAGCCTGATATCCCCTGCATGAATAAAATGGGCACAACTTTGAACAGAAGCACTTCAAAATCTTGTGGAATATCTACGTATTTGAACGCAATATTGTCAAGCCACCCAATACATGCCCATAAAGTGTATGAACCAACATCTAATGTATAAAGCCTGCAGTTAGGACTGTTGCTGCTGCAGCAAGGGGTGGGCAAAAATCTACAATTAATACTCACTCTTTTAGCAGGGAATAGGAGCAGGATTTTACAAACTTTTAGACATAAAGCGAGTGCCCTTAATGATGGAGGCAAAGTCTGTACCACGAGTCTGCTGGCTAAAACGAAACTTTAACGAGAAACGAAACTCAAAACCCAAAACAAACAATGGAGATGCCTCAGCATGTTAGATTTAATATTTCAGAGGTAATTTTGACAATACAGAATGAAATTCCCCTGTAAGTGTAACAGACTGACATTTTTACAAATGACATCTAAGCTAACAGTCATGGCATTGACAGATATTGTGCATACGTTGACCCAGCCAATAATTAGCGTAATCCATTAGAAAATGATTTTATTAAGCAAAGTCGTGACAAACATTTACATATTCAGAGAAATTTGTGCCATAACAACGTTAGATTAGCTGGCTAGCATAACAGCTTCAGCAGCTTAAGCTATGCTACGTTAGTCACACTAACATTGTTCTCAATACTTAAAACAAATTTAAACCCAACAATAAGTTATCTGGAGCATCTCTCTCGTCTTGAAGTTTTGCTTGGTTAATTGGATAACCCAGCCATTGAGTGAGAATTCAACCCTACTGTGATGCTAGCAAAGCGGACAGCTTAGCATAACTTTTAAATGTACTTTCTTGTGAGGAAAAAAGCGAAAATATCGTTACGTTTGTGCACACTGTGCACCTCCCGTGCTAAACAGGACAGCAACTTACTGTCTGTTGTCTGTTCGGTGTGGAAGTGACGTGAGTTAAAGCAGTAATGCTCCTCCAACGTTAACGCCGACACACTACATGTCGCATACCAAATTACACACTAGCAAACTAGAAAGTGTGGAAAAAAAGTGCACTACTATTCAGTTTTCATTCAGTCTTCTAGTGCGTGAAGTGCAGACATGTGTCGTGTGGGACGCGCCCTTTTCCATCCATTCACTTATGGTCCTCGTGTGAAAGTCACTGAAATCACTTAAAGGGGACTTTTCTGTCTATTTAAAAAAAAAATAATTATAGGCTAAAACCCTCTCAAACGTGTTATATGTGTCCTAGACGAGGCCTAATAATGTTATGTGGGGTAGGTTTAAGAGGTATTTAACACTTCAACATCACTGTGAACAATTCGGTCTCAAGTGCCTCACATCAGACACTTTTTACACTACATGGACAAGAGTATCGGACGTGAACACCTGACCTTAACTCCAAAAGTGACACTGCATTCAAATATGCAGATTGTAATGATTTAGATTTAGGAGTTGCTGTGGGGAATGTTAGCCCATTCAGTCTAGTGAGCATTTACGAGGTCAGGCACAAATTCTGGACGAGAAGTCCTGGTTGAAAAGCTCCACTGAAGTTCATCCCAAAGGTGTTGGTTAGGGTTCAGATCAGTGGTATGTATTTAAAAAACAAATTATTTATTGTACAGCAACGTACTAAACTGCTTTCTTTACAGTGATGGGAGCAAAGAAGGGCGGAGGAAAGCATTTAAATTGGAACTCAGCAAGCTTTTGTAAATATTATTTTATTTCTACACAGTTCTCTCACTGAGATGTAAACAAAGTCATGAACAGGCTTACCATGAAATCATTCATTGTAGAGAAACCTGAAGCTTGACTGAGATTTTTTTCACAGCAATGGCAAAAAGAACTAGGGGTCGCACTCATACCCCAAACACACCAGTAAACCTACATGTGTCTTCTAAGTAGTTATCTTCAGATACCTGGTTTCATTCAACTCCAGTGTAAACAGTTCTTACTCAGTATGTTTCTCTGATATTTCACACCAAACCGCTCTGAGTTGCATTGTTAACTGTTTAATTATGCAAACATTTAAATGGAACAGAAGCAAGAAACCCCTTTTTGTTTTTTACATTTTTATTGATTAGCCTTCATATACATATCTCCTAACTGTTGCTTCACCTGAGCGTATTTCACTGTATATCTTCTTTACACATAGCACAATAAATCAACACCAAGTCTAATAAAGGGAAAGGAAACGAGAGCTTTTTATGCAAAATTAAAAGAAGTCAAAAAATGATATATTATAAGTTAGCTATTGGAAATTTGACGTCTCTCCAACACATCTATGAGTGACAGTCCTTCAGTCAGTATGATGCATGTTTTTCCACTCCTCTTGCCCTCGGAGAGTGAAAGGAAGCCTCTTCTGTCTTCTCCACTTCGCCCTCCGGTTCTTAAACCACACCTAAAATGCACATTCAGCATCAACTTCAATTTTAAATTACTTTCTTTAGATTAGCAGTTATTTTGTGTAAAGATAAGGTATACTTTATTGTGCACCAAAGAAACTCCTATTCTTTTTTTATAGCTGAACTATAATAAAAAAAATAAAGTAATTAAAGTAATTTAATAACAAATTGGCCATTTTCTAACAGAATTCTATGTCCTCCAGTTCCTTACCCTCCCACTGAAAAATGTTATATGTGTTTTTTATGAAAATGAGACATTAAAGGGAACCTGTTGTAGGCATGTTTGATATTTTGATCATGTAGCATGTTATTTTGAGAAAATATCTCATAAAATGAGAGTATATTAATTCCAAATTGTTCACTATTTTGAAAAAATAAACACTCCATTAAGTTTCACCTTCAAACAATATGGGAATCCTAGAGTGAGGCAAATAAAAACACATTCTTTTAATCTCCTTTATAAAATATAACATCAAAAAATATCATATAATGTAATATAATATAAAAACAAATCGTTTTGAATACATTCAAGGATTTTGTCTTTGACTAACATGCTTAAATCTTCCTAAAATGAAGTGAAATGTAGGGCTGTCACTGAAATAATAAAATTAATAACTTACAAAACTAAAGAAACTCTATGGAAAATCAAGGCATAAATATTTAAATTATACAGAAACATTGCCAATACGGTCAAAAATGATTTTTTGTCTTTTTTGCAGAGTACTGTGTACTTTAATGAACCTTTTAAAAGCCTATCTTGCTCAGTTATTTAAGTATTAAAGTTTCATGTATGTATTGTAGAATTATTTAAGCATTTAAAATGTATAAGAAAGCATTCTTTTTTTTTAAACTTATTTTCGAAAGTATTACCAAGTATTTTTAAGCATTTAGAAAGCATCATTAATGTACATTAGAGATTAATAGAGGGTACTGTGTGTGTAATTATAGAGTATCTAATAAGAATCTAATGTTAGAGGGCATTATATAAATATTGTAGAAAGTGTTTAGAAAGTAGGCTATACAGGGTTTGATACTGGTCATTTAAGCGCACTTTTATGGTCGGACTTTTTTTAAATCTCCGGTTAGTCATTAAAAATAACGGGCTAATTGCTGAGTTATTAATGTAATGGATGCTGAACTGAGCTATCTCAGTTTCAGGTGTTACCTCCACCCGCTCCTCCCGCAGGTGTGTTCTCTCAGCCAGCTGGGCGCGGGTGTGTATGTCT
>JBBMFX010581845.1:0-13988 GCA_037832545.1 Rhabdalestes septentrionalis | reverse complement strand
TCCTCCCCTTCCCTTTAAACCAGCGGAGCGATCCTTGACAGAACTCCACCTTTTCCAGCTCTAATCCCTCCATCCTTACCATTCCACTGTCCTCTGTCTCATTCATACACAGGTACTCAGATACAGGTAAAAAAACAAAAACTTAAAAAGAACTGTTGTGTGATTGCTGACACAATTGGCAGATTAACAGTCATTAAACAGTGTCATTAAAGTATAGTAAGATACAACAGTCCAGAACAGTAAGATACTACACATACAAAAAGTGCCTGCCTCTATTAAACGCCAAATAAAACAACCTACTCTTATTCATGCACCCCCAATCTGAAACAGCATCAAAGCAGCTTCTCTTACTGAGTTACAGGTCAAGAGGAAACCAAGTGGTTTACAACAGGATGTGTCATGAATTTTACTTGCACCTAGCCAAAGAATATGAGAGATAATTTTATAATAGTAATTATTATATATTTTACATTAGTGCTGTTGGAACAAACAATCATTTCTCCAGAACAGTGAATTTTATAGTGGTAAAAACCTTGAAAGTCATATCATTGTAGTAGGTTAAAATTAAATGAAATTAATTAGTCACATTTGTTTTCTTATAATGTAAATGGCAACAACAAAAGCAAATATAACATTTTGTTTCAATAGTGGTGATGTGCTTGATTAAATATTTTCAAAGCCTCAGCAACATTTGTACTTAAGTAATTAAGAGGTAACTGTTTAAAGGAACCTGATTGCAAATAGTTGTTATCACTTTACAACTATATCACTGAGAGTTCTCAGTGGTTTGTTTTTGCTGTCTATATTTCATTCTCATATTTCTCTCTTACAATTCTGTGTGTGTTGAGATTGAAACCAAGCGACTTAACATAGATCCAACAGGCAGCCCTTACCATAAGTTCAAATCTCATAGAAAATAAGTGGATTCACTTCAGATTAATCTAAAAGAAACAAGTAGTAAAATGATGGATATGATAAGTCTGTTAATTCGAAAAAACAAATAATGACAAACAACTGAAAAAACAAATAATTCAAGACAGAATCTCTTTCAATTTTTTGAATAAAATTAATTGTTTTTTGCTGTTTCTGGAGAATATCCTTCATTATTTGCTGATGTGCTGAGAAATCTCTAGAGATGCTTCAAGCCATACAAATTAAACAGGAAAACACAGAGATATTTTTGTCTGATTACATTTAAATAACATTATGATTAATCAGAGATGCATGGCATCTGGCATTTGAGGTTTTACCTCAGAGACTCTCTCAGGAAACACATGACACTTAACCTCATGGTGGCATTAAGATAACACACTGTATGCAGACAATGTTTACAATATCTGGGCAAGATATTTTTTTCATACCAGTCAGATCTTTTATATAGTTTCTTAATCTGTAGCACTTTTGCTTAAAGCTCATTCAGAAATCTGGGACTATGAAGTAACTCTGAGCAGCCAGCAGGCTTCACTGTTCAGTCAGATAATGATGAAGTTGGCATGGGCCTGTTCCTGAGCCTGGCCTTTTAATCCTCTTGGAACTTCTCTGTCTCATCTCATCTGCTGTAACCTGCTTTTTCATATGACCTGGTATTTTTAGCAACAAGAGATATTCCACCTTGATTTCCAATTAATCATTTCGAACAATATGCAGGCAGATGGCGATCTCCAATCTACAGACTGCAGCACGCCTACAATGGAATGATTTGTTCAAATTACGCAAAAGACAGTCCCCAAAAATATCCAGCAGGCCATGATGGGGGGCATCACTGAGCCTGGACCGAGTTCAGCACAGATGATGTAACTGGGTTTTTGTTTACCATATAGAACTCAATCAGTTCTGAACCATTTAGTGATAGTAATCATCAACAATGCAGCACAAACTGACATCTGAGATGCATACTTTCAGGGGCTAATAAACTTTCTTTCATAGCTTTGCTGACTGAAAATGAATGCATTGCCTTCTTTACGACGTGCTTGAAGCAGAACATTTTTCAGGACGATGATGAAACAGTTGCAGTAAGTCTAGTTCGATGTGGTCATCACAGACCGTCTACTCTATCTAAACTGACCTTAATGTTCATAGTTTTATTACACATTATTATTTAACCATGACACTTCTGCTATATTCTTTATGCATTAAAGTTAAAAGTGGCCCTTGCACATAAGCAATTTTTCTAAAGCAGTGGGCTGCCACCAATGAGGGTTCATCCAGGGAGCAGTGTGTGGTAGGGATGGGTATCGTTAAGGTTTTAACGGTATTACTACTTCTATCAATGCCTCTTATTGATCCAATATTTATCGGTACTCTTCTCAGTACTTTCATTGTGTTTTTTAATTAAAAACTAATTGAGAAAAGAATAACACTTTAACGCTAATTCTAACCCGAATCTAAAAAAGTTGGACTCACTACAATTGAACTTTTAGGTGAGCTCTGCTTGATAATTTCTTAGTTTATCATTATTTATCTTTATTATTATTATTATTTGTAAATGCAGCACTATAGAATAGTCATTTTAATGTTAAATATTTATTTAGGCTACTGCAAATATATGTAGGCTATATGTAACTGAATGTGTGTTTATAAAATTATTAACACTGATTTTGAGCCCTTGGGTGGATGTTTTGATGAATTTCTCGTGTTTCTGCCTTAGCAAAAATCTTTTTGCAAGTATGTAGCCATACTTTGGATCGTTTGCCTCTCCACCATCGTCACTCCATGAGCGTGAGCCCTCTCGTCTTGTGTATATTATTCTTAATCAATATATTCAAGATGACACCCATTAATTTCACTATCCTAGCTTAGCATATTGCTAAGAATAATCATGTTTTATGGCCATTGTGGGGGGTTGTGTGTGTGTGCACGCGAGAGAGCCAGAGAGAGAGAGAGCGAGAGAGAGAGAGAGAGAGCGCGAGAGAGAGAGCGCGCGCGCGCGCGAGAGAGAGAGAGATAGAGAGAGAGAGAGAGAGAGAGAGAGAGAGAGAGCCCTCTCCTCTTGTTTGTGCGCTAAGAGCTCTCTCCTGTTCTCTTTTTTAATTTCTCCAGTACCAACAGCAGAACCGTAACCGTTAAAGCTTATCGATACTTCGGTCTTTTACAATAAGGCACCGGGGCCGAGTAAGAACCGGGTTTCACTAGACCACCCAGCTCTACAGGATGATTAGGAGAAGAAAAAGGGTGTCGGTATGAAATATTTTCTACTGTATCTCTGCTGTATGATATATTCATGCATTGTGCTGTTTTTTGGCTCAGGCTGTGCCTTTACCCCATCAGGTCCCACAGTGGTATTTGTAGTAGGTTCCAGTTGCAGCCACTCAAAACCTCTGCCCACAGAACTCTTTGCAAAGCACTGAGGATGACAGAAGATTCTGAAAAGCACTGCAGATCATAGACTTTGATTGGTCCATACAGAAGGTGATATGGATGTATATAAGCCCCACAAACTATGGGGAAATCACATTACCGATCAAATGGTTGCAACGGAATGAATTATTGTTTCACTCTGATGCTTCTGTTAGCCTAAGAGACATTATCAGGCTTTCGCCATCTGATACAGGTAGAACTGATTATTGTGATGTGTTTTCTTCTGGAAATACACTTTTACCAATGTTTTTACACCTATAACTTTTTGCAAAATGCTGCAAATGCATGTTAAACAAATTGTCTTTTAAAAACTATTGACCGATAATCTCCAACATTTTTTACAGGAGATGCAAAATAACCTTTCAGTGTCAATACAAGGGAAGGCAAAATACATCACACTGTATTAAACAGTACATAATTCCAAGCTTTAATAGTTTGAAACTATAATTATCATTACAAAAACATTTTAGCCTTAATGTATGGGTTAATGGCCTTTTTTGCCACAGTTCATATTTTAATATATACATAGCGTCAGAAATAAGGTGGACAAATTACAAAATAACAAGAGAGTATACATATTTGTATGCCAGAGATATGTACAATAAGTGATCATGTTTCATGCTTTAAGAGTTTATTGAACCTGGTCTGCTAGGTAAAAGTGCATTCTTACTTGCAAAACCTGGCCCAAAAAAATTGTTATTGAAAATTAAAAAATTGTAAATGAGTGAATTAATTTGAAAAACAATTAACAGTTTCACCGAAAGCGCTTTTAAATGTATCATTCACTGATATCGAATGGTCAGTTAAAAAAAAACCCTACAAAGACAAGCAGCCTCTTAGCGTTTGGATGGAGAATTGTCAGATTTTCTAATTCTCCTCAGCAAATAGTTTGATGTGTCTGAAAAACGCTGGAATCTTAGACACCTAAAACACCTAATCAGAGGTCCATCACTGTTGAACAGATACACTAGTGGGTTAATGGCACTGTTTAGACATGCGAGTCCATTGCTTATTTGGTTTGCGATGTAAATACTGGCATACCATCTGTTACATCTGCCTGTGATCTTCCAGAGTCGGGTCTGCAGGTTGAGATTCCTGAAGATGTGGTAGGGGATGAAGCATACAGAGAAGAGCAGAGCCAAGATCACCACCAGCTTCAGACACCTCAGTTTCAGCAAGGCATCTCCAGAGTCTTTCTTAACTGCAAGAGTAACAGCCACATGTCCATAGCAGAAGACCAGGATCAGCAAAGGAACTATAAATCCAATACCAGTTCGAATGAGGCTCAAATTCATGTAGATGTTTAAACTGGCGTTCACTGTTGTATCAAAACACTGCTCCGGCTTGTCCCCTTTGTCAAAATAGACCTCTGGTAGACTCTGGACGAAGACTAAAATCCAGACCAGGGTGGTTATCCCGACAGAGCAGCGCACCGATAGCCTGCCTTTTGTCTTCAGAGGGTGGACGATGACCAGGTACCTGTACACACTGATGCAAGTGAGGAAGCCAATGCTGCCATACAGATTAATACTGAAGAGAAACCTCGTTATCTTGCAGAAGGCCAAACCAAACTTCCATTTTTGTTGATTGGCGTAATAGGCCACCAAACACGGCAAGGTAAGCAGGTACAAAATGTCAGCAACACATAAGTTTAATGCAAAAATGTTAATATTCCACAGCTTCGTCCAGTTCGCAAGCACAGATTTCAGGCCAAGGCAGTTGCCAATAAGTCCGAAAGCAAAAACCCCAACATATATTGTGGGTAAGAAAATGTGCGTGAAGTTAAAGTTCACGTCTGTACAATTCACTCTGTTCTGGCTTGTGTTCATTTTGCAGTTGTCAGCGTTGCAAAAAAAAGCGCAAATGAGCATGCAGGATTGAAGAGAGCTATGACTTTCTTCCGTTCCGCAGACAACGGTTAGACTCGCACAAACGTAGCCATAAAACAGGAAGTGGTTTTCGCAGAAGCATTCCTGTTTGAGCGGCTGGTGATGCATTTGATATACAGGAGATGTCTAATCTCTGAATCAAATTAAATATCTTATCTCAAATGATGCTTATGATGCTTTTGCTCTTTGCTGGCTGTAGTTGTCTACCTTGAGCATTAAATAAAAAGTGAGAACGTAGTTCAGTTACTGGAATGTGGTTCTGCACTGCATAATGCTCTGTCAGTGGAGAAATTCAATTGTTTCCACTTTAAAAGCAAAAAAACACTCACAAGCATTCAGTGGAAACCAAATAATGTTTCTTAATCATAGGCTCAGTTAGTTGATTTGAGACCGTATCTTCACTTTTTTGTATGGAAATGTGTTGCTATTGAGTCTTAAGGCACTAGAGTGGCCCTTTATGTTAGTTAGCCATTTGTTTGCTGGACGGATATTTTTTCTGGGCTATTCATCTCTCCGCAACCATGTGTGTTCATTACATTCACCAGTTTTTGGGTGTGAATGCTGCAACACAACCACACTTTGTGTTTTCTCACCCAATTTTGGGTGCTATTTCTCCTGCAAAAACTGTTGGTCTTTACTGATCTGTTCTTCATTTACATTTCAGACTGGTAGCCTGGTTTTAATGAGACATTTTTTCTTTATATTTACGATTCATAATTTTCATTATAGTTAGGTTACAGAGACCTGACATTATTTATGACACTATGACACTATTCATCTTCCATATTTCATCAACTTGAAATTTCTATTAATCGACTAATACATTGTTATTTAAAAAATTAGAACAAGCAACTTCGTTCGCCATGTAATTGTTTTCTAAAATGTACATAGTCCAAATATTTGTGTAAAAATATTATTTTTTTTACTTTTTTTGCTGCTTGCACTCAAACGTCTTTCTGCATTCTAGTGTAATAAGATTACTTAATGTTAACCAAGCCTATTTTATTTGTGTGCATCATTTTACAAACATGGCCCAAATGTGTATATTAAATAAGACCTTGCTCTTCTTGCATTTTCTTCTCTTACAGCCTGGTGGGCTTCTGGAAATGTATCTGTTTGACTGTATATTTGAAGCAGATCTTACCAACGGCTCTAAAATGTGCATCGCCTTGCATTAGCTAGCCAGCATTATGACAAATGACATTTGTCATATTTTCTCTGCTGTTTTACTGCTTATATTTAGAGGAAATCTGTCTTGGAGATCTGAAAATAACCCAAAAGCTACCAATACCAAGTAATCTTCATTAAGGTGTGACAGAGCAGTGTTTGTCTTTTTCCTGACTAAATACAAAGGTTGATTCCATGTACCCAAATATTAAGTATAATTTTATCAGAATTCAATAACTTGCTTAACCTAATTATTAGTTTTCACCATGACCCACTTTCTTGCTATTACTATTAATATTTTTGTCGAATGTTATTTTTTAAATGTTTCTAACAAGATTTTTCAAATAAGAATTGTGTGTTGCAGCTGTATGTGTGTTCTAAATACTTTGAGGGAACATTTTTTCTTGCTTATCTGTAAGCGACACCATAAGGAAAAAGGAAGTTGTTTCAAGCCCTACATTGAAGAGTCCATTGGCTTCAAAATTGGAGCATGAAAAATGCAAGACGGCACTCATTTCAACTGTAGTAAATTTGCCAAGACGAGTTTGGTGTACTTCCTCAGTTTGCACTGGAACTAGGAGGCTAATGTCACAATTAAGCTATGCAGAATTATGCACACCAGCAGAATGTCCCTTTTTAGAAGGAAAAACCCCACAAAAGACTTGTGACTTTGTTAGTAACAGAGGTTGTAACTTGCATAAGCAAAATAAATTTTAAGGTGGATAGTAGTAAAGGCACTTATCAGTGGACCTACTATTTCATTGTGATTTGGCAGACTGCAAGTTTTAATCAGCTTTTTAAAAAATCTCATGCATCTCGCATGCATGAATGTGTATGGGGTTAGCCTTAGTTTTCACATTTACATGCTAGAATGTTTGCTAATACATGCAGTCTAATTAGTGTTTAAGAGCTAAGTTCCTGTATTCCATGTGTCTTATGTTGAATGTTAGCTAATGAATATTTCATCAGTTAATCAGTTTAATGTTTTGGAACTGAGTTTTGTAATAGTTTGACGTTTACACAAAATGGACAATAAAATGAAAGACTTATGTGGTGGTGAAATACATGAATGCACAAATCAGATTGAACTTACTCTAATCAATGTGATATAAGATGGTACATGTTAGATGTTTCTTGCATATATGCACTAACTTTTAAAGTAACAATTTTAAACATGAGAGTGATGGAAATAAAACTCGACATTTTTAACTACTAATCATGCATACGGAGTTATATACTTTATATAAATAATGTTGAAGTGCAGAGCTTTAGGGCAGTTTTGAAGGTGGCTGTTCTTTCCAAGATTATTTTCAAATGAAGCCTCACAGGCTGCTTGTTGTGCTGTCAGTGCCTCCAATACCTAGTGGGTAAAACACTTCCCTGTGAATCCGATGACCACAAAGTTTCAGGTTCAAACCCTTCCACCTTTCTTCCATTGTATCCTTGAGCAAGACGCTTAACCCTCAGTTGCTCCTGTGGGACTGTCCTTAATGATTGTAAGTCATTCTGGATCAAGGCATTTGTCAAATGCCCCCTTTACCTTAACAAGAAACTGGTGGTGTTTTATCTCTCTCTTAATTTACTGTTATTACCAGTCTAGCAGCATTTCCATTCATTCAGATTTGGAAGAAGCTTGGCAGCTCTTATCTACCAAACAATAATACCTTGATAAGGAATATACAAGAATATCAACATTACTGCAATTTAAAACGTTTTCTGATTCATTAATTCTTCATCAGCTGTATACAGTGGAAGTCTATGGGGCCAAGTTGTTATCAGGTACTGAATTAGCTGGAGTGTGGGAGCCTACATTTACAATTACAGCATTTACCTGATGCTATTATCCAGAGCAACATGTATCAGTGCTCAAGTATTCCACATCTGTTCCTCAACCCTGTAAAACTAAACTTAAGCATCCACTATTCAGTCCAGCTACTGCAGACTAGGTACACCTAAACAACACCTGTCAAACAAGATCTAAACAACCCCTGTCAAAGGAAAAGTCTGAAGTTAAGACAAAAGTAAGAAAGGGATGGGGATAAGGGTGTGTTGGGTTTTTTTGAGGAATAATAAAATAAAAGGCAGAGTATGTCACCAAAGTGGAGATTGAAGAGGTGAGTTTTCAAGTGACGCTTGAAGACATTGAGGAACTCCACAGATCTGATCGGAGTTTATTCCACCACTTGGGGGCCAAGCCTGAGAATTGTAGTGCCGCATGCCTTCCACTTCATTGATCAGCAGAGGCTCAAGACTTCAAGTCCTGCTTGAAGCCCTGAGAGGATGAGAAGTGACACGTTGTTTGAACAATGCTGTTATGTAAGTCCATTCTTGGCCTTGAAAGCAAGTGTTAAGAGGGACCTATTATGCAAAAAAAACTCAATTCATAATACGTTTATGGGTTATAAAAAATGTTCCTGACGTTATTTGAACAAATCACTTTCTCATAAAGAGATATCACCATGTTTATTCTTCACAGTATGGCAGTTTCAGGGCTCTGTCCGTTGCATGCAAATAAGCCATTGCTGGCCATGCCCCAACCGACCTACGCCTCACCCACCCTACCCATACGCCACCCATGCCCCACCCACCCCACCCATGCCTCCCCCTTATGCTGCAACTTGTAAAAATGTAAAAACAGAGGCATTATCCAGCCATATATGTTCAACCCAGAGTTGGACCCAGAGCAGGATGAAGAGGAACCACCTGCACAAACATCTTCGCGATTGCAGCAAGTGGTTTCTGAATGGTTAGTCAGCTTTAAAAGTTATTTGCAATGGCATGTAACCGTGAAGAATAAAGCTGGTGATATCTCTATGTGAGAGTGAGTTATTATATTTATTATAACTAAAGTGAGTTTTGCATAAAAAGTTGCCTTTAATGAAAATGATAAGTATATAGTTTGAATTGAACAATTTAAATGCCTAATTTGACTTTGGAGATTAAAACATTTGATGAATTATTTAAAAAATACGTTCCCTTAAAAATGAACTGATTCTGTACTACATTACACTATTTGCAGTGAGATTACTTTTTTTTTGTCAGAATGCTTGGCTAAGACACTGGTTTGACATGAAGGTGAGAGGCTGTGCACAAGAAAATCATATGTTATTTTTTGGGGGTTTTTTTGTATGTCAGTCCAGTTGACTGTCAAGAAATGCAGAACAATTTTTCCACACATTTTTTCCACACATTTTTCCACACATTTAGTGGAATAATTTATGATTTAATGAACTTTTTCTCATGTAAACTTGTAAACCTGTCAGGACATGGACAGAAATAGCTTCTTCAGCATATAATCTTCAGAACTATAACACTCTTCAGTCAACTATATCACAGACTTTGTGCAAGGTGTGCCCAAGTTTTAGTGCGAGGCTTGGTGAACTATAGGTGTGACTCTCCGTGTTGTATCCGGCTGTTACTTTCATACATTAGATCCCCTTTTTGAAAGTGACTTGATTTATTGCTTCTTCCAAATTATGAACTGGTGCTTTGTTGCAGAGTTAAATGATTCTTCCTAGCTCACAAAATTTAAAATGCAGTTGTAATTTTTCACAACTACTGTGACCACATTCTGATTCATGAACTACTCACTCTTACTATTAGTTTTTTTTCATCTGGTTCAGGCTTGTAATGCCTCTATAGATCCCTTTGGACAAACACACCACAACAGTATATGCAGAATTGATATTTTGTTAGAATAATCCTTGCTTTGTTACCTTTGTTTCACTTTTTAAGATCCCAATCTTTGAGACACTACAGCACTATTTTGTTTTGTTTCTGAGGCAGGTTTTAACATTATAAAACGTCCCAAAACCAAAACTTTTCTGTGTGGAAAAGTTTTGGTACATGTATTTACAGTACTAAGGTGCTTTGAATTACCTTCTTGGTTCAAAAATACTACTTCTTCTGTGTTCAACTCTTATTTTGTCACATTGCACAGATTATATTAAACCATTTTTTTTACTGTGACAGGCTGCAAAGTGCCCAAAGATACAAGGTTTCTAGATAAAGTAGTTCAAATCACTCAGACTTCAGCACCACCAGTATACTGATCACTGCCTGATCATCAATAATCATCTACACCTGTTTCTTCACTGGATCAGGACTGGAGTTTGATGGTTTTATTATGCTCGAAAGAGTCATACATAGAAACACATTCCCCTGAAAGTGATCAGGTCCACGGACTGGACAAAAATGAGAGCCAGAGAGACTACATGAAATGAAATATGTTCGTGTGTGTATATATATATATGTATTATATATATTTATACATATAACCCTAACTCATTGTCATCTCTTCCATTATACAGAAAAGCTAAACAGGCTCATCAGTTATCTCCTCTGTACTTGCAGTTCTGCAAAAACAGCCAGTGTGCACTTGTTCTTGCATTGCATTGTCATGTTTCTCTGAGCGTCTGTACCACCCATCTTTTTTTATCTTATCATTTCACATCATCTTTACTGTAGCCTCATTTCCAAACTGTGCAATATGCTGAGATTTACTTTATCAACTTTAAAGCACACAAATAATCTGTAAAAAAACTCAAGACATTCATAATCAAGATATAGACTGCATTAAATGAAGAAGTCGGCCTCAAAAAACAGTCGGCATCATATTTATGGGACTTTCAGTTGAAAGACCTGCCAGTAAATATGAATTTGGTCATTGAATTCTGAATTTTTTACACAGACTCCAGAAGGGCCCTTTTATGTAACTTTATTATGTAACTTTATGTATTTTATTAAGCAGTCATGGAGCATTTCTTTTGGTCTGTTTGTCATGAAGTTTTCACACAGTGTGAATGGGGCCCGGCCCAAAAAATGGCAATGCTTTGGTATTTCATTTGGGTAGTTTTACATTTTGGTTTAAAAAAGTATAGAGAAGACAGAATACACCGGCATAAACACTGATGACGATGATGAGTTCGGGTTTTTTTTTTTATTCCATGTCCACTTTTTAAATGAGGATTAGGTGGGAAAATCACACATGGTAAAAAAAATAAATAAAATAATAACATGTAGATAATAATTATGCAATCTTCTACAAAAAGTTGAAATTTGTACATTGTTTTTTTTTACCAATCACTTCAACAGACCGCTCGTGAGGCGATGCACTCTGGGAAATGTAAGGCGGAGTCATTTTGCAGTATGATGAGGTCATCATTTCACCAACACCAAGATCTGCTTTTTAATGATCTGGGATTCAGGTACAGATCTCACAATATTCTCTCACTGATTATTCATCATTCTTCCACTCGGATTAATCGACAGTCATTATCTTACACTTACAGTAAGAGATATTAAAGTCACACTGCAAAATGAAGCCTGCCAGTCAATTCCAAAGTGCGTCAGGGGCTGTTGATTTATTTTCTCCATCTTTCTGCTCCACAGTATCCCCATATATTTTGGATTCTGGGTTGAATGAATGAATTAAATTCAGAGCAGATGTCAAAGTCTGGGAACATTTGGGAAAACAGTCCCCTGTCTCAGAGCTAACATTCATATAAACAGTACAATACCAAGGAGTATCACTCAGTCGCAGTTATTGTACAAGCTACAGTAATCAAGTATAGCGTGGAAGCTGTAGGCGCTAGCTCAAGACTAATAGCTGCCATCATACAGACCTAACAAACAGATATGTTAAATTCATGGCAAAATGAAATTCTGACCACCCCAAGCCTATAAGTGCAGAACTGGCCTGTCCAGCCAAAAGAAGCCATCCCTCTCTCATGCTAGTCAAATCTCAATGGTCATAGCTGATTGCATGCTTGAGTTGTTTATATGGAAAGGACATTTTCCAGTCTGTCTGTTTAAAAATAGTGTGATATGTGTAAAGTGCTATTCTTCCAATGCTTTAATGCTTGAAACAGCGAAAGACGTGCCCAGTGGCATGAGATGGGACTTTGTATATATCAGTGCATGGGAGGGACAGTCTCTATCCCCAAACTGCAGGGCTCCTGAAGGAGGCGTCAGATGAGATGGGGCAGTTGTAGTGGCAGACACAGGAGTTGATAATCATGACAGGCTGGTTGATCAGTCGGCCACCCGGGCACCGGAAGGGGAAGAGGACTGTGCGGGTGCTGTAGGGGGTGCAGCAGCGGCCGTCTGTGCACACGCCGCAGTAGCGGGGCCGGTAGACGCGAGTGCTGTAGCAGCCTTGGTGGAACAGTCGCATTGGGACTGCTGACCTGTAGCTGGACTGGCATCTCTGTCGCCACTGAAACGTGAAAAGCACAGAAAAATGGAACAACAGCAGAACAGGCTGGGTTTGGTCAGGCTGTGTTCACATGACAGAAACAAAATGTGACATTAGTCTGCATCAGGAGTCTCTGAACTCCTTCTATCAGAGACCTGATTTTATCGGACTGCTGCATGCTGACCTTGCGTGTGCAGATTCTGCAGCAACTTTCCATTTCCTGAATGAGGTTGGACTTGGGTTGCATTTAGCACAGGACATTATAGTTCCTTTCGTGTATGCCCTTTTAAATCAAAAGTGATTTTCACTTAGATTATATACTCTGGACTTTCCACTGAATCTGTATCAGACTCAAATGTCAAGCCAGCATTTTTATGCTGAGGTCCATTTCCACATATGCATGAGTTTTTATTTGACAACAAGAAAGTAATATTTGCAATAAATGTTTGTGCTCCTTGTTTATTCATTTCACTGTCACACAAATATGTGTTTTGTTTTCTATGAAAATCAGATGGGAATATAGCCTTAGAAGCTGTATGGTACCTTTTTGCTGTACAAAAACAAGTTCTGCATGATGTGATTAGACTGGACTCACCATCGGAGGCCTTGGAGGGAAGGCGAGGCAGGGTCGGACCTTGCACAGCCTGATCTGCATTTCCAGCCTGCAGGCCGGGTTCTGATTGGACACACGTGTGGATATCCCTGGGCCACAGGTGCGTGAGCAGGCGCTCCACTCTGTGCTCTGCTCTATGCAGTTCGAGCTGGGACTGGCTTGGTAACCAGGCAGGGCAGACAGAGGCTGGTCAGGGTTGTGAGCTGCAAACATCCATTAGAAAATCATTAACCCTTAGTGGTCAGATTGTATTAGTTTGATATCAACAAATATAAGCGGCATAAAACATTCCATGCTTGCAGTTTGCGGTGCTTTCCCCCAGGGCGCCACCACTCAGTCACTCTCTGGACCCCCTCCCTCTGCGTGTTTTGCCCTCCCAAATGTAGTTGGAGACTATCCTGGTGTTTTTCTACTTGTTTCTCCCAACTAAAATTAAATTGATGTTGGCTTTTTTGTTGTTTATGGGCATTTGTATGTGATGCCATTTACATTTTTCTAAAGTGTGTTGTCAACTGCTTATCAAATATTCCTTCTAAAATCAAGGGTTTTTGGGCATTTGTAACAGATTCTACTCCTCCGGGAAGGTTAAACTAGTGTTAAGTTCGTAGGACGAGACGAGACCAAATATGTTCGTCGACGACCTTTTTTTCCATGACTAAGACGAGACGATGACGAGACTGCAACACTGTCCAAAAATGCTGACTAAGACTTAATTAACATGCATTATTGTTGACGAAAAAAGACGAGACAAAAATGTTTTTTTATA
>JBBMFX010581798.1:0-13992 GCA_037832545.1 Rhabdalestes septentrionalis | reverse complement strand
AAGGTTGGAGATACAGACGGTGAAGTTGAATTTAAATGCTTCTTTTTCCACTTTGTTATGTATCCTCAGAAAATACTTCTTGTCAGGGTCTAAGGTATTTGTTGCAGGTAAAATGGCTACATGTTTTGCATGTTGTGTTTGTTCCCCCTGGCACAAAACATCTGAAGCCCCAAATGGGAAGCCAAAATAATCACTGTGTATCTCCACCTCTGCATCGGCAGTCTGGCAGCTTTGGTTCTCGTTGCAATAGATGCATTGAAGTGGCTGCAGACTGTCTCTCCTGATTATGCTGATAACTCGAATGGCCTTATTGAATCTGTGGTCGATAAACGCAGACACCATGAAGTGCTTTGAGTCTTCAATGGGAGTTATAGAATTGTCCAGGTCTATGCTTTGGTTCTTTTCAAAGCCATGGAACATAGGATTCTGCCCACGCTTACATAAATATGATCTAAAGTGTGGAAGCAGTGTGAAGCCAAGGATCACAAAACAAACAGCACAAAGAAAAATAAGCTTCCTAATTTCTCCTCTCATCTTCAGCCATGTGCTTGATATCTGTAGATTGAAACAAAGCAATGCTATTGTCATTACAAAGGGCTGTATACCTATTGGGGTGAACAGAAACAAACCTGTCTGAGCTGAAAGTTGGTTTCTGTGGCTTTTCGACAACCAAACACTGACTTGAAGGTTTCTGCTTCCTGTTTCACATGTTTGCTTTCAAAATTGAAATCAAACAGTTTCTGACAGGCTTTGTCCAGTATATACATCAAATACATGCACAGACTGTAGGAAGTAGGAGGTTGCTTGCTCATATGCAGTTTTAATGCTATAGCCAATGCCCCATTTAGGGCCCAAGTCTGACAGAGAACTGATAACTAATGTAACAGACTGAGACTGCAGTGTGTCAAAGAGGTCGGCTGTTTCTGCTCATGTCTAATCACCATCTTGTCAAAGAATGATGTAACAATACAATCTATATTGTATTATAGTATTAATACACTATATTATATTATAGTATTAATTATCTATATTGTATTATAATATTATTATACATAGTATAATACAGAATTTTACTGAAATTATGTAAGGTGTCAAAATAAACGTATCTTTTCTGCTCATAGGAAAAGCTGGACTGAAGCATTTAGTCTCTGAGTGAATGTGATCATTCTGTCATCTGTGTACACACCACAGCACACAATGTGAACAGCACAAAATTCAACTACTTCTGCATTTAACCCATTCACCAAGAGAAGCAGGGGGCAGCGAGGAACATGGTACCGGGGGAGCAGTGTGTGGGGACGGTATCTTGCTCAGGGTACTCAGAGGTGCTTAGCAGCCTCTATTTTATTTAATATAAATAAACAGGACATTTTCTTCTAGTCAGACCAAATTGTACTTCCTTGAAAAATGATTCTTATTGTTACAATGAAATAAGGTTCCACTATGAGCACATTATTAAGGGATACAATAATCAACTTTGCTTACACATGTGTGTAAGTGTGGCATAATTAAATTGTGTGAAAAATGTATGTGAGTGACCTGCGAAAGTCACAACAAACCAGCTTCACCAGAATAGCTCTTTGAGATATTAAATACAGACAATAGAGTTCAAAAGCTCAGAATCACCATTTCCATATATGTAAAAGCATTCTCATATGATGCTATTATTGAATAGCTCTGGAGGATGCTGTATGTAATATACCATGCCATTCTGGATCCAAGGCTGCACCTTCTACAGGGAGTTTGCCCTGTTATCAAGAAGTCATGGGTTAAATTCCCAAAACTATTAAGCACCTCTTATGTACCCTGAGCAAGGTGCTGTGCCCATACACAGCTCCCCGGGCGCCGTCTGCTTCTCTTGGTGAATCAGATAAATACAGAGGAAGAATTTCACACATCCTGTTCATATCTTCTTCGCTGAAGATTTGATCTAATTTAGTATGTCAAATTCTTTGAGGCCTGTAGAGGACACAGTTATTAAAATGATTATATTCTCTCTCTCCCTGTGTGTGTGTGTGTGTGTGCACATGTTGGTTGATGGGTCCCTGCTACAGTACGAATTATTCTCTGATATAATCTAATAGTCTACTAGTAGCTCCTATTTCTAAGTCTACACTTACTAGGTTTTGTTGTGGACAGTAAATCAGCATTTTTATCCATCAGTTTTTATTTATTTATAATATCAAAAGTCTGATCATATAAAATCACACATTTGCTATTTTATTGTATATTTGCAAAAACTTTATTTCATAACATACTAGTAGCACATTTCACTCTTGTTTATTGTGCCTGACTTTACATTTTTGGTATTCTGTACAAATGCACCGTGGAGGGCCTGTGGGGAATGGCATTTCAACACACTGTATACTGTATACATTATATGCTGTTGTCATGAGAATAAACAGATCTCATATTTTGAATCTTGTGTAAAATGCTAAACATTAGGTTTGCTTCCATGTGTTTCTTTTCTGTAGTACACAACATAAATCAAGATCTATGTGCTCTAATTACATTACAAGAGCAAATTTCCAAATCAAACTGCATTCATTTTTGGGGGGATTCTATTGTCATATGTTTACATCACATCATGTGCAATGGTGTAACTGACCAAAACTCACTCACCCCTGCATAAACACAGTACAGTGAATTTCCAAAAATCTCTCTGTGTAATTTACTTACCCAGGTGGTGGATCCTTAACTAAGATGGCATATGCTGTGTCATGTAGTCAGATATAAATATTAAACTTGTACATCATTTCGTGACATTGAATATCGATTTTCTTAAAAGTGTTTGCTTTATATTTTTTAAACAACTTTGCCCAAACTAAAATGTACATGCGTCGCGCCTTAGAAATAGACATTACAAATGAAGAGTTTCAATGAAAAAAATATTTCCTGTAAGAATTTCCTGTGCCAACAGATAAAACAAGTAAAACGCGACTTTAAAATATGCTTTTGGACGGAGTGAGATTTGGAGATTTGACCTTCCTTTTTAAGTCTGTATGTTTCCATCACATTTATTCCATTGCTCATTTATTATTAGTTGAATTAGTTTAAACTTGTCTTTTTCTGTCCCCTTTATGGGCGTTAAGAGGTGTTTCTAGTTTCGATCAGGACAGCTCTCATCCTACCTTCAAAATGAAATAGAAAACAAGACTACACCCTTTCATTAATCAGTTCAGAACTTACCTTTGGGCTACTGTTCGTTTCTGTTAGACTGCGCACATCCTGTGCCAGCCTCTGCGGCCAGTTTGTTTGTTATTAAGCCAGGGCAGGCACCCGCCTTGCGTCAAAATACCGCTAAACAGGTGTTGTGCCGAATTCAGCCCCTTTGCCGTCAAAAGCCCCTCTGCACTTGCACGCGCATTATAAGACGTTAGCCGTAAACCCACGATTACAGGCGCAGTTACTTAAAGACGTTTTTACTCATTCACATATTTAGTAAACAACAACATTTTATTACACGAGACATGTATTGTCAATCCCCCAGATTATGGAACGTTCCGCGAGTGAAAATAGATCTGCTTCAACGTTTCACATATTCCAAAAAATAATCTGTTTTCAAAGGCCTTTATCTGATTATGACTGATACTCGAATTTCACTTGGTTTTATTTGCTTGAACACCACTTTGGTATGACGTTTTGGTGCTTTTTATCATAATGTCTAAATGTCTCATTGAAATCCATATATGATTAAAGTATATGATTAAGTATCATCCCTGTAGTGTGAACAAGAATGGAAGGACAGTCCTCAGACCTATACCCTTGTGTTAGAATAAAACATCCACTTAACTTACCGTCACAGGAAAGGGTCACATCCATGGAATTGACTCCCCTTATCAGACTCACTCTAACAAATATATGGTTAAAATTATTTGGTATTGCGACATTCGGAACATGAACGTTCCAAATGGGGGGGGGGGCTTTTCATGGCAGCACCTGCGCTACCTGGGTTGGCCCAGATCACATTTTTACCATATGGTGCACATATGGGTTAGCCCTAATTAATTAGGGAATTGTCTGGGAAAACAGAGGTGGGGTAAATTATATGGGTATCAAATGGGAAGTATCTGGGCCAACACACATGGCGTAAATATGGGCTGCATGGTATGAGTATCAAATGGGAAGTATCTGGGCCAACATACATGGGGTACATATGGGCTGCATGCTATTTTTCTCCCACAAATCTCACATGCTAATTCACATGCTGTGAACAGAACTGCACCTTTTTTGCTGCTCCTGCAGCAGTGATTCTAGATGCGGTTCCACCACTTTAATCAGAAAGATGACGTAATTTTGGTCTTGAATCAAAGTACTACATCTGCTAACTAGCAGTAATGAATACGTCTTGTCGCGACTTTGGCGCTTAGAGGGTTAATAAAACGGCGAAACTGATCTCAAACCAGCCAGATTTTGTTTGCTCACCCAACACTTTTTACCCAGTAAATGTAAGATATTGGCAGGCAATTGGCAGGAAACAATCTCATCTGACAAGACAGCACCCAAGCGACCAAACCCCACCCCATTTAACACTGGCCTATTACCGGCCTAAAGTTTCCCACCCTGACTCCTTCCCCTAATCAAAACAAGTGAGGCGCAACACACTCAGATACAGGGTAGCCAGTCGTAGTGCTTCTCTGACCACAACTTTTCTCCTGCTATGATAAATTGTCCTATGTTACATGTTAGCATCGGAAACGCATTATAAGCTTCGGAAAATGCATATAATGGCTCGCACTGTAAAGTCAGCCTTTTCTAAATATAAACTTTTTAAAGTTGCTGTCAATTTTAGCCATTAGCTTGATTTTTTAAGTTGCCCATTTGTAATGGTAGTCATGAACTTGATTTTAAAGTCTTTGTAATTCCAGTCACGAACTTGAACAATTTTGAAACCTGAACCAAACAGGGTATCATCCTTAAAAAGTCTTAAAGTCTTAAATTAGATTTTCCAAAATTAAGGCCTTAAACATCTTATAAATGACTAGTAATCCTTAAATTCAGAGTTCAAAGGTCTTGAAATACCACAGACTCAATAAACAAGATTGCTATATTTTTTAGTCTCTAAAGAATTGCGCGAATTTCGAATAGGTATTTTGCTGTTTTGTGTAGATCGGAACCACCAACATTTCTGGTTGTGTGTGTGTGGGGGGGGGCTTTTTCAGGTACGCACATTAGCAGTTTAAGGGGAAGTCATGGGGAAGTGCAAATTTAACGTTAACTGAATGGAAAATCCTACATTTGCAGGGCTCTAAATTGCGCCCATTTTGGTTTTATATGCTCCCGAAATTTCGTCTATGCAACCTCAAAATATATTTGGGATCATTGGTGTGAGTGCATGTAATTGTTGTCGGGCGACCTGTTTAAATCTCTCTAAAAATGGGAACAGTATGTGTTTGTTCTGTGTGCTGAATGCTGATACGGTGACCGTTCTGATGTTGAGATTTTAGATTGGTTAATGATAGCTGTCAATCACTCAGGTGACGGTGCTGATTACAGCGGGGAAATGTAAATGTGAAGAGGTGAAGAAGTGAGAAAATGGAAAGAAAACTGACAAATTTTACAAATAATGGCGCTTGTGATAGTGATCATGGGGTGAATGTTGATTCACCAGCCGAAAAGGCGTACAGTTTTAGGAGAGAATTGTTGAAAGACGTGGAATTTGACTTCCTTAAGCCTACAGTTACCATGCCAAAATATAAAACACATTTATGAGGTACAATTTATCCATGCGTGCACATAGGGCTAGTTGTACCTTGCATTATCCTCAAAATTGTATTAAAATATGAGAATGTGTATAGAACAGCTATTTTAAAGAGTGTTCATGTGTTTACAATTTGTTGCTCATACTTTTCTTTTCGGATTCACATGTGCAAGCCAAGGAGACAGAGAAGAGTTATACAGCAAAGTATGTTATACATGCAAGCATCAATTTATCAGCATTAGTAGTATTAGAACTTCTTGCCTGCGGTTCAGAACCAGTTACATAACATTAAAGAACTTAATGAGGGTTTTCAGCATGTTGAGCATCACAGTACCTGTTGTCCTATTGTCAATGAAGCAGATAATAGTGTGAATCAGGGCCAGCCTGTGGCTGTCTCTGAATCAGAACTTTCACCTGACAAGCTTGTTGTGATGTGGTTCCTTACTGGTCAGGCACTGCAGAAGATAGTAGACCTGAATCCAATGCTGGAGATGAAAGTGCAAGGCCTGAATCTGACGCTGTAGATGAAAGCGCAAGGCCTGAATCCTACGCTGGAGATGAAAGCGCAAGGCCTGAATCTGACGCTGGAGACGAAAGCGCAAGGCCTGAATCCGACGCTGGAGACGAAAGCGCAAGGCCTGAATCCGATGCTGGAGATGAAAGCGCAAGGCCTGAATCTGACGCTGGAGATGAAAGCGCAAGGCCTGAATCCGACGCTGGAGACGAAAGCGCAAGGCCTGAATCCGATGCTGGAGATGAAAGCACAAGGCCTGAATCCGACGCTGGAGATGAAAGCGCAAGGCCTGAATCTGACGCTGTAGATGAAAGCGCAAGCCTGAATCTGACGCTGGAGATGAAAGCGCAAGGCCTGAATCCTACGCTGGAGATGAAAGCGCAAGGCCTGAATCCGATGCTGGAGATGAAAACACAAGGCCTGTAACCTGCTGTCTCCGGAACTGGCACGACAGTACAACTGGACTGGAGGGGAAAAAAGAATTCCAGACCATAACGATAAATACGGTTATACTGAGTAAGTATAGTTTAGCATTACGTTCTATTATTTTTGAATGTTCATTAGCTCTGTATTTTGAAAATGATTTTACGTAAGTTATGGTACATCTGTCCTGACAATAAGCATGTATTTAAAAGTGTTTTGTGCATTTTGATCTGCACTATGTGATAAAGGGATTAAATCAGTTGACTGTGTTGCCTGGTTCAGGCACAGTTTTTTGTAGTTGTAATTTATTAACCCAGATAAATGAGTGTCATTGCTCAAGTTTTGTGAAAAAATCGTGGTGCACTGAAATATATTACCTGCATTTTTATACATTATCATATTTTCTTTATAAGGATGTGAAATCCTCCATTACATCCTACTTCTACAGTGCTAGGGACTTGAAAGGTGGAAGAGGTAAAAGGCATGGAGATGCTGGCGAAGATCAGGACATCAATTCACATGTAAAAGAAAGGAGAAATGAAACTGACTAAAAATTTATGATTGTTATAAAGAGTCATAAATCATACCTGTTCTGTTTTTATTGTATAAGATCGCTTTCAGAATGTTGTCGACTTTTTGCTGTGTTTGTGGGTTTAAAATAAGCTTCAGTCAAGTAATAATTTTATCAGTTCAGTACTATTTGCAGTTTTAATTGCATGCTTTCAGATTCGGCAACAAAAGGTGTTTTTACTTGACTGGTCATTAATCCAGATTCTGTCCCTTTATTTGTGGCCTGGAGCGGCTGGTCCTGGCTCAGCTTCGGACTATGGTGAGCTCATCACTGGACCCACTACAGTTTGCCTACCAGGCTGGCACTGGAGCTGATGATGCCATCATTCATCTCCTGCATCGTTCCCTCTCTCACCTTGAGACTGCTGGGAGCTCTGTGAGAATCATGATTTTTTTATTTCTCCAGTGCTTTCAACACCATTCTTCCCACGATACTGAGGGACAAGCTGGAGTACACAGGAGTGGACCATCATCTCACTACATGGATTCTGGACTACCTCACAGACCGACCACAGTACGTGAGAACCCAGGGCTGTGTGTCGGACAGGGTCGTCTGCAGTACTGGGGCTCCACAGGGAACGGTTCTGGCACCGTTTCTCTTCACCATCTACACTGCAGACTTCACACACAACTCCACTCACTGCTTCCTGCAAAAGTTCTCTGATGACTCTGCAATAGTGGGCCTCATCATGGATGGGGACTACAGTGAGTACAGAGGACTGACCAGGCCCACTCCTGAAGACCTTTTATGGCTCTGTGGTGGCCTCAGCCATCCTTTATGGTGTGGTCTGCTGGGGCAGCGGCATCTCTGCTAGGGACAGAAAGAGACTGAACAGGCTGATCTGGAAGGCCAGCTCTGCTCTAGGATGTCCTCTGGACCCAGTGGAGGTGGTGAGTGACAGGAGAATGATGGCGAAGCTGTCATCCCTGTTGGACAATATCTCCCACCCCATGCAGGAGACTCTGACAGCACTGAGCAGCTCCTTCAGTGGCAGGCTGCAAAGCCCACGATGTGGGACGGAGAGATTCCACTGGTCTTTTCCTACCCACTGCTGTCAGACTTTGTTATAAAGACTTTGCCTGATGAACATACACATGCAGTCAGACTCTCACACGGGGTAATGTTTTTCTACAACACCATTAGGTGAAACTTAGAGTGCAATGTTTTTCTGTTTACAATATGGTTCTGTTTACAATATGGTTCTGTTTACAATATGGTTCTGTTTACAATATGTACGATGCTATCTTATACATAATGTGCAATCTGTGCAAATGTGCAATATAAAATGTGCAATCTGGTCTGCTCACTTACACTCATATATGTATAGAAAATTTCTATATCTCTATACCTCTTTTGTTATACCTTATTTTTATTTTCATTTTTATTTTATTTTATTTTTCTTAATTTTACTTTTACTTTATCTCCCACTCCATGCTGTGCTATCTGTGCAAATGTGCAAAATAAAATAGTCAATCTTGTCTGCTACATATTCATTCATATATGTATATATATCTTTATACTTCGTTTATTTTTAATCTTTTATTGTTATTTTATTTTTCTTATTTATTTATTATCTTTATTTGATCCTTTTCTACTGTTACACTTATTTTTGCTGCTCTTAATTTTATACTGTCCACTTTCGGCTAAACCGAGGAAATTTCGCACTTGTGGGACTAATAAAGGCTTATCTTATCTTATCTTATCTTAACTTATCTTATCTTGTCTATGCGGACATAAAATGACCTTTTTGGTACAATTGGGAATGTTTTATGTTAAATGTAAAAAATGAACTTGAATTAAGTTAAAGAAACTAATTCATTTTGACAATAATTTCAGGTTAATCCACTTTTATTTCTTAAATTACCTAGCCCATTCTTTTTAAATACACTTTAATATAAAGTTTTCCTTATAGCTGTCCAAATTGGGTCCATCATCTACATTAATTTCTGGCTAATGTGTTACATGTGGGCCTCAGGCAAATTCAACATTTTAACATATTAAATAATCCAATATGGCTGAAACGAGTCCTCGAAAAAAGGCAAAATCTCTGCCTTGAAGCATCTATTCATTCATTTTAAAGTTCATGTCACGTTTTTTCGCAATGATTTTTGCATTACTGTGAGAATACACTTACGTTTACGTCACCCACAACAGGAAGGAAACTGCAGTGTTTTGAATAAGTGAGGGCTGCGTAATGGAAGGGAGCAATAAAAATGTCGATGAACAAAGAGACCAAATGAACAGGAGAAAACAATTTTAAAAATGTCCAAAATTTGGGATCATCCAACACTGGCAAAGCTGTCAAAGTCTTTGCTGTGTATTCCTGCCACATCCACACCATCTGAGCATCTGTTTTCAGCAGCAGGAAACATTGCTTTAAAGCGCAGGGCAAGCCTCAGTTCTGAGAATGATGAAATGCTTACCTTTCTTCATTGTAACAGCATCCTCCTCTAAAGACTTGCACACACACCCCCGTCAAAAGAGACATTTATATTCTCATGAAAATAGTGACGGAGTTGAGATGAGGAGGGCTCTCCCAGCATGCACTGCTCCCTGCCCAAACTGTTGTGTGTTCTTGTGTGTTATTTTGGGGGTTATTGTTGTGTTTTAGGGGGGTAATTGTGTATTTGTGTGTATTTGGGAAATGTTGTGTGTGTTTTGGGTTGTTTTGGGGGGTGTTTTTTGTGTTTTGGGTGCAGGTACACAGACCTACCGTGAAAGTGAGACACGGAGGCTCTGTGTACTTGGGGTGGGGTTTTCTTTCATTTAAGCTTGGGTAGAGAAGAGTGTTAATCACTAACATGCCCTAACTTTTCTATGCCTTAAATCTAAATGAGTATATGACCCCTACTGTGACAATATATTGACTTACAGCAGCCAATGTGGAACCACGGAAGGACTCCTGTTCTAAGTTACTGTCCATGTTTCTGCCTTATAAATGCAACAAAGCATTCAGTTTCTGAATGATTAATGTATGCCTATTTTTATTTTTAAAAAAATTTTGCATCTCTGAAATGCTTTGTTTTAAACCCAGAATGATTGGCACTTAAATGCTCTTAATTAATCTCCGTGAAGTTTTTTGTAATTGTTAACAGCTCAAGAAAAGTCAGTAAAACAATGGGTAGTAAGTAAATGTTTATTTTTGAAAGAAAATATTGTTTGTATGCATTGCATACTGTTTTTCTTTTAAAAAGTAGATTTTATTTGCAAATAAGAAATCAATTATTTGTTCATTTTAAGAGACCTGTCTTATTTTCTCTTACATATTTAAGATTGCTCTTTAATTAAACAAAATGATTTATCCGATTACTTGCTTAATCGATGGAATTTTCAGTAGAATATTAAATTACTAATATATTCGATAGCTACAGCCCTATAATCCAATTCTGACCATTAATTTATGGCCCATGTGCCTGATGTGTGGATCCCCAAAAAATAAAGCATTTTTACTCATATGGGTTAATTAAAAATCTGCCGATTTGGGTTCCCTGTGCTGGCCCACAGGGGCCTTAGAGGATTCCCAGAAAACAAATATGGGCCCCAGAATAGTTCCAGATGTTCCACATGTGGACCCCAGGAAATTCCCATATTTTAACCCATAGGTTTCATAGTTATAGCCCAGAAAAAATCCCATATTTTTACTCATTTGGGTTAATACAGATTCTGCCCATTAATTTGTGGCCCAGATGGGTTTCAAAATTAGCCCGTGTAAATCCCATTTGGGTTATCTGGGCTGGCATACATTGGCCCCATATGAATTTTGGGTGCAGATTTCATGGGCCCCATGTGGGTCCACCCATATGGGACCCAAATTATGACACATATTGTGCCCGTTAGGTACCCATATGGGAATGTTACCTGGGGAGTCAATTCCATGGATGTGACCCTTTCCTGTGAGGGTAAGTTAAGGGGACGTTTTCTTTGAACACAAAGGGTATAGGTCTGAGGATTGTCCTTCCATTCTTGTTCACACTACAGGGATGATACTTTTTAATCATATATGGATTTCAATGAGACCGCTCAAACTGTCAGTCAAACTTCACAACTCTGCCCCCTGAGCACCACAAACTTACATTTCAGCACATCAGTCAGAGTCATAGAGCAGGAGAGACGGAAGAGAAAGCAGGCCAAGAGGGTCTGGCCGCAGACAGCAGAGGTGTCAGTACCCGATCTGTGCAGGCTGCCCGATCGGTTCCGCGCATGTGCGCGCATGCACCCTCCGAAAGCCATGTTGCTGCCAGACACCACGAACTATGACCGACTGAAACACTTTACGTCAGACAGCGTGTTTCCACACAGATCCACACATAAAACATATTTTACTGGAAAAAAATATATATACTGGAAAGTATACTGGAAATTTTAAATTGAAAAATAAAAAGGGGGATTTTTTGAGCATTTAATATCAGTGTCCTGTACATATACTGTGTGTACATGACATATATTTGTCCATATATTGTCTAATATATGGATATATATAAATATAAATGGCAATAAATGCTATAAATGTAAATCCGCTTCATCCTGTTATTTTAATAATTATAGTGATTTTCAAATGTGTTTAAGTTCTTCATGTAACAATTTGTTTTTAAACTACTTACCGTTATTATGAAAAAAAGCACATACATATAGAAGGAATTAAACATCTATCTGTATGGATTACAGATGATGGCAGAATATTTTCATGATCAACCACTTGTAATTATTATTTTTACATAAGAAGAATAAGAAAATGTAAGCCTACAGTGCTTAAGTGTTAATGTGACAACAGACCATATATCACTACATAAACAAATTAGACATATCTTTATTGTGCAATAAATAACCCATGAAAATTGGGGAAAAACACAGGTAAGAAAAAATGGTAGACGAGAAATGAACCATTGTCCAACCTGGACCAAGTGCATGTTTGTGTGTGGAGCTCTTAACTGTTTGCCCTGCATACACTGCACATATAGCATTGACTTTAAAGCCAGCTGATCCATACCAGCCTGTTTTCGGCTCTCAATAAACTCTCAAGCTTGAATAATACACACACATCCTCGCTGGAGGATCTCACTAGCAGAACATGCGGATCCCTAAAGCGTGGCTTAAAGTCGCGTTTGACTGTATTTTACAACCTGGGACGGATCAGGCAGCAACATGGCGGCTGTCGGAGAGCGCATGTGCACGCATGCGCGGAAACAATCGGGTACTGACAAGAGGTGCACTCTCAGTCAAAACAGTAAGTGCACGCTCATTCACTGACGTCAGGTGCACTCTCAGCCACAAGAGTGCAGCCAGACACTCTTGAGTGTAGCGGGAAACAAGCAGTAAGCAAAAGGTTTTTGAGGCCAATGCGAATGGTATGTTAAGTTGTATTATTTGTTTTACTCATTTATATAATTACACATTAGTTTTTTCCTTCTATACACACATTATTGCAATGTTATTGTTTTGATCTAGTGCATTAGTAACTTGTTTATTTGATGACTGGAGTTTTTGGTCTTGAGAATGTTTTTCGGTCTCCTTATGGCGAGGCAAGACAAGTTTATTATCATATACAGAGGTTATTTAATGTGCTTTATAGAAGCAGTATTTAAAAAAAACTTAAAACAAGACAAAGAGTGAAATCAGTTAATATATCCAACATAGTAGTTTCTGTTCCTTAAGATATCAGAAGCATAGTTAAATTCATGTTTAAAGTGATGTAAATATGTTAGCAAAGCTTATTAAAACAAAGATCTGTTGTTTCTAGGGCTGGTACGAATGCCTTTTTTTGAGCTTCGAGTATTCGGTAGTGAAAAACATTGAATACTCGAGGCTTCGGTGGGAGGGGGCTGAATGTATTCTTATCTTGAATTCGCCATCTTGGATTAAGAAATCCATAATTTCGAAGTAGAATTATAAATAAACAAACCACTAAACACAGCTTTTCTTTTTCTGCCTCAATAGCCACATAGCCCATTTTGAATTTGTCGCGAGACCCGGCCGACCGGCAAGCTCCTATTAGCCAGTGTATTAGCCAGTTGCTAATTTAGCCAGAGATAATCGCCCAGGTGTCAGAGATTCACGGAAATGAATCAACAGAGTCTCTTTCTTTGCTCAAAATAATCATATGAAAGATTTATTGTACATCTGCAGATGGGAAGCAGGATAAAAGAACATAGAGGCAGCAAAGTCTGCTTCCCCGTCCTAACCTGTTCTCCGTTTTCCTCATCCGAAACACATATTTTTATACCCTGTCCTACATAATCTCTAGAAGACGACCCATGAGGAGGTGTCAAAAGTTTTTGTCACTCATGCATACTGAACAGTACGTCACTTCTCGGATGACCCCCAATCTCAATAGTAACCCAAAATCTCCTGAGAGTTAGAGGACAGATAACTTCTGATAAACATTAGAATATTTTGTCTAAGCCATTACCATATCAACACGACCCTGTAGAGGCTGGAGCCTCAGAAACTAAGGATATCACTGGACACAGAATAACTGAAACGGTGAAATGGATACATTATAAAACACTTATTCAAAAGAAATTAATCACATGAAAATGAATGCTGATTTTTCCACAACACCAGTGCTAACCGGCTAGCCAGAAAGGGTCTTTACAAAAAGCCACAAAACTTGAGAAATCTCGCACAAACATGTCAAAACCAACTCAAATGCATTTATTCCACTACCAATCAGCTGTAAACATTGCCGGCGAAGTGCAAAATAAACCCTTTTTTCTTACTTCAGTTCACCGTGTGGCTCCTGAGTGCGTCTCTCTGGGACTCAAAGTGCGTCATTTCAAATTTCTC
>JBBMFX010581779.1:0-13993 GCA_037832545.1 Rhabdalestes septentrionalis | reverse complement strand
TAGAAAATATGAGCTAGGCATCATGTATGACAGTTGCCAAAGTGAGATATGAGCTAAAATGACCAGATCCTGCCATGTGCTATATAGGAGACATATTTTGTATGTACATAAAGGGCTTATATGCGGATATAAAGAAGCAACACAGGAGACCTATATGGCCTGTATATGCACATATATGCATATTAATTTTGCCTATATGTGGCATACATACGCATATATGCAGCATATATATTATCACAAATGTGCATATATACTGCATATAGGTTTCACATATGTGCATATACACTGCACATAGGTTTCATATATGAGCATATAACCTCATATAGGTTATTTCCATGTGGGTTGCGTTAAATCAAGTTCTTAAATCAAGTACAGGGAGGTATCAAACTGCTTTTCATTATTTAATTATGGTGGGGAGCATTACCTCTGTCTATTACCAAGCTATTAATGGTTAAGGATGACTGAAAATGAGTGGAGTGAACTGATCTCACAAGAAAACGAATGGGAAAAGCAAGCATAGCCACATTAACAGGTTGATTATTTTGAATTAAACCAAAACAAACAGTGGCACATGGCATTTTTATAGCTGACATGAGCTTTAGCATCAGTCTTAGGTAAGAAGTGGTGCCAAAAGGTTAAGAAGACCAACAGTGTGATTGCTTCATTATTGACAACAATTTTATCCCAAAATAACACAGCTTTTTCTATTATTTTGAAAGTCTATTGCTTTTTTTGTGCTCAACCACACCACCTTATTCTAACAGGGACAGGGACTTGCTCAGAAGATGCCTGTTATAATGTTATGGCTCTGGACTCTGAGGTTTGCTTGTTTTTCTATGACTAGATAAATAGGCAAATAGCTTTAGCTTTACATACATATTTGATTTGATTACATTAAGGTTTTCTGTTGAGATTTACAAGAAATATTTTAACTGTGTAACTACCTTGCATTTTGCCAGGCCACAAGAAATTTGTTCTTAATCTGTTTTTGCCTGGTTGAATATAAGTATAATAAAAACAAAGGTATAATAAAATAAATTGTGTTAAATGGAGCACTGATATTGAAAAACACCTAATCTGTTTCAAATGTTTGCAAACCAAATGTTATTGCATTTTTGTTCATATAGCAGTACTTTTAAAATAATAGTGCACAATACACTGCTTTTGTATTCCTTATTGAATTTTGAGAATAACAATGCAAATAATTGTGACTAACCACAGAAAACCATGCGATAATAATAATAATAATAATAATAATAATAATAATAATAATAATAATAATAATAATAATAATAATAATAATAATAATTATTATTATTATTATTATTATTATTATTAACATGCTAATAATAAACATAGAGATTGTAGTGTAAACACTCAAATATTTATCCAGTGGTGTACAGTGTGTTAAAGGACAGAAATATTCAACTGTGTCCATGATGTTTCAAGGGCTTCAGCCAAGGTTTTTTTTTTTCAATGAACGGGTACAACAGCACAATAACTGCCAAGGTTAAATATGCAAACCCACATCTTTCTACTTTCTGCACATGACACCGGGACCAAATGTATAGTAATGAACCAGCCTACACCAACAGATTTCCAGCTCTCTTTTCAATCACCTGTTGATATGGAAATAGACGTGCAATGTTTTCTTTTTAATGTCACAACTCCAGGAATAGGCTTCAATTTTCTGTAATAAATAGAAGAATCAGTTCCCTGCAGCTGAGTTCCAGTCCTACAGCATCCCTTCACCAAGTCCTGCAATCAGACATCATCAAAGCCCTGGAGATATAGAAAAATCCATGTCTACTGAGGGTTATGATTGGGTTTTGCTTGGACATTGTCATGTTTATATTAGGACAATTGATTAACATGTTATTAGTTTTCCCTCATATTAAATAATGATACATGTCAATACAGTGGCTCTCCTCAGGGGTGTAGTAGTGCCTAGGCTAGGTGAGTATATGGAAACTGTGGATATATACCATAAGCATAAAGGAGAAGTTCGGTGTGAAATGGACCTGGGGTGTATTGAAACATGATAATGAGTATGAACGTTTGTCAAGTAGCCCACCTTTACTCACCCCCTGCATTCTGTTTTTTTCCTTTTTATGTCCCCAGCATAGCTGCCACTTCCCCAGCTGACCACACCGTAAAAGATGGCTTAGGCCACCACAGAGTCATGAAAGATCCTCAGGGCCCAGACATTTAAAATGAAACATTGAGAACTTTGAAAGTGCACAGGTAGTTTATTAAAAAGGTATTACATTCAGGGATTTATCTGGTTGTTGCATTTTCAATGTAAGGCACAGTAATTTAACTTCTACACTACAAGGACAGAAACATTGGGACATATCTCTTAATCGTTGGGTTTGGGTGGCCTCTGCCTTCCATTGAAGGGTAATATTTATGCTTCAGCAGACCAAGACATTTTAGACAACTTTGTGGACACAGTTTGGGGAAAAACCTTTTCTATTCCAGTATGACTGTGTCCCAGAGCACAAAGGAATGTCCATCCAACACCTTTTGGATGAACTGGAACAGAGATTGTGATTCAGGACCTCTACAGATTGAATGGACACTAATTCACAAAGAAATTCCAAACTCTTGTGGAAAAACTTCCAAAAAGAGTAGAAGCTGTGACAGCTGCAAAGTGGGACCAGCCCCATATTAAAGTCTATGGATTTGAATACAGTCCCTGTTAGAGTAATGTGCAGGGGTCCCAATACTTTTGACCAAATAGATATGTTGGCCATATTTTAAATCCCAATTAGTTGTGCCATTTGGCTTATGACAATCTATGTCACTAAATGAGTCTATACATTTTTTCCAGTTTCTATTTGTTGACATTTTGACATGAGAAACAGGCAGTATTCACCTTATCGATATCACGAAGGTATATCTTCAGTCTTCTGGACGTGTAAATACTTACAGTGTAATATACAGGACTTGTTGGTCAAATAGGGGCATATGACGATAAAACAGATTTTTGCATGACATAAAACATGTGCTTACAGTCCCTAGAGCATCATCATAATAAAATATCCCCTTCCTGAGGCAGATAAGTTACAAAGCAGCCTGATGGGTGATGCACCTGAAAGGGATGTGTACTGTAACACAAATGGTGTGCAGGGGTATGAAGGTTCTGTCACTAATGTACAAGGCATATTTATGGTCATTTACTGACATCCATTACTGCCTGTTCGCTCCCACTGATAATAGCTTTGTTTTTTGAGCCCCTGTAATAGAACAAGATGTGAAAGTGTGGATTTGAGTGGCACAGGATCATTATAGGTGGTAGAATTGTACCATTCGCACCATAAAAAACTGGGTGGATTTTAAAAAGCACGGCAAAAGTGAGTGAGAAAGAATGACAGAAAGAGATCAAAGTAGATGTGGAAAGAGATGTAGGGAGAGAGAGGTATATTTAAGGAGAGGCAAAGAGAGATGTAGGAGATGTAGAGAGAGAGAGATGGAGAGAGAAATGTATTTTATATAGAGAGGTAGAGTAAGAGAGAGAAACAGATATAGAGAAAGAGAAAGAGAGAGATGGAAATGGAGTGAGAGAGAGGAGTGGAGAGAGAGAGGAGAGAGAGAGAGAGAGAGAGAGAGAGGGAGAGAGAGAGAGAGAGGGAGAGAGAGAGAGAGAGAAAAAGATGGAGTGTAGAGCACAAAGTAAAGAGAGAAAGATGTACATCTACAGAGAGAGGTAGAGAGAGTTGGGGAGAGATCTAGAGAGAGATGAGAAATGGGAAAGGCAAGTGAAAAGAAGGGGCTGAGTGAATGTCAGAAATATAAACAGCCTTTTTAGAAACATGTGCCCACTGAGGGTCCCCTATCCTGTAAGCATGCGGGGGGCAGCGGGAATGAGTGATCTGAGCTTCTATTTGCTCGCCTCCACACCCTTAAACACCTTCCTTTTAAGGGGACCTGGGAGTGAATTGGCCATCAGTATGAAAAATGGCCAAACATTTTTCATACTGATAAGCAACAAGCAACAAACATTCCAGCATTCCAGCATTGCAACAGTGTGCAGCCAGGATACATCAACCATGACCTTCCAGGAGGCGGTGTTTACTCAGATCTGCTTCATCATCCCACTATCACTGAAATGTAATTGGAATTCATGTCAGGCTGGATTTATTGGGTATCCAAGCATGAACAGACCAGGATGCCCAAGACTTTCAGTAATGCCTTGATGGACAACGTATAAAATACTTTTAGTGTAGTAGTTCTCTGTAAAGAACCTTCCAATTGATGGGTCTATAAACAACCACTCTAATGAAAAATTTTATTTAAAATAATTTCAAAATTAGAACATTGTAAAAATGAAAAGTCAGAATTAACCATGTAGGGTTTCCCATGCAGTTGCATGCAAATATTATGTTTTGCTATTCAATTTAATGCACAGTTACTGCTTAGATGCAGAATAGGACATGCACATACACACATCCACCTCCTAAATAGGATTTTGAAAAATGTTTGCTTGGGCACTTTTACTGCTTTCAAGTTATTGGTGCTCAGTTTATGACAACTATAAGCATATATAGCCCTTTGGGATCAATGTTTTTAGACAGGTGCAATTTATAAAGACATCAAGGCATGTCAAACGGACAACAAGGTTATACAAATTTTTTTTCAGCATTTTCAGAACTGTGGGTTTCAATGTATCAAATAAGATAAGATAAAACTTTATTAGTGGGAAATTTGCTTTGTCACAGCAGAAATTCAATAGTACAAATTTAAGAGCAGCAATAAAAAAAAAGTTCAAGTACAGTATAAAATGTACACCATACACTATAGAAATATAAAATATGGACATCTGTTTTATAAGATATATACATATATGTATTTGTGAACTAAATACAGATTAATAGTGATATATGCATACAATGAGTATATGTACTGGAGATATATATATATATATTAACACGCTCACAAGTGCAACTAGTGGGCATTTTGGCCTTTACTAGTGTCTCTAGTGGACATTTTGGCTAACACTGGAGCTCCCCATGGGCATTTTTACAAGTTAACTTGTGCAGCACATTTCAGGCCCACTAATTAATTAGTTGATAAAAATGCTTGATTACTAAGTGTTTTTGCAGTACCAGTACGGCATAGTCGCAAACTAGGGCACTGGAATATCCAACTCATACGGCCAACATGTAAACTAGTGCAGAGAAATTGGCTTGATATCACGGATATCAGAATAAGTGCTCAAAAGGAATTTCCATACAGTGCTGAACGAGATTCCTGCATGGGGTGGGAGATGTTCTCCAACAGGGACAACAGCTTAACCCCCATTCTCCTGTCACTCACAACCTCCACTGGGTCTAGAGTGCATCCTAGAACAGAGCTGGCCCTCCGGATCAGGCTGTTCAGTCTCTTTCTGTCCCCAGCATAGAAGCCACTGCCTCAGCAGACCACACCGTAAAAGATGGCTGAGGCTAGTGCTGGGCGATATGGAAAAATCACATATCATATATCATTGCTTACTTTTTTTTGCAACTATATTTTGAAGTGACATTATACTTTACTGTCACAAATGAGAAAAATACATTTTAGTTTGGCAATGTAAATGTATCAAATGACAACAGATGTGGTTATTTTTTATCCACATCATAATTATTTAAATAGTAGTATCAAAATAAACTATTTTTAAAAAAATTAAGTGCACAACCAAGTTTCTGAGCAGAAAAACACTAAAAAAAAATACACAAAACATTTTTCAACCTTGTAGTGCAAAGTTTGCAAACCAAAATAAAGTATTAAAAGTAAATATCAGAGTTGAACATAACACTGTTTAAGGCATTAGCCCTGAATAAAAGTGCAAACATAAAAGGCTACTTTGTAAAAGTAGAAAAAATGTCTCTGTCAAATTTTTAGGTTGAGTGCGAGGAAGACAAGTTGGTCAACTGTGTTTGGCTTAAGACATGACCTCTTATATGTGATGATGTTCCCACTCACACTGAAGGCCCTTTCAGATTAAGAACTAGTAGCAGAAATGCATAAGTACTTCTTGGCGAGCCTGGCCACCAATGGGAAACTCAACTCATGCTGCCTCCACCATTCCAGAGGGTCGGTCTCTGAGTTAGGCCCAGGTGCCTGAAGATACATGGAGAGCTCAAGTTCTGTCTTAAACCGTGGGTCAACAAGTGTCGCCATGTCCAGAAGGTTGTTGGGGGTATGGTCATCATACTTTTCATTAAGGTACTTGAGAATGCCCTCTTTTATTGCTTTTGTGAACTCTGTATCCCCATCCTTCTGGCTGAGGATTTTGTTGTTAAAGAGGTGCAGTACCGGCTTCAAAAAATACACGCTGACACACTTCTCCCCCGACAAAGTGGACCTAGTGCTGTGTTTAGGGACTCTAGCACCACCATGTCTTGCCAGCCTGTGAAAAGAGCTTTCTCCTGTTCAAGGAACCTATCTATCATCTGCTGTCAAGGGCCCCATCTTGTATGGGTTTCAGTGATGAGCTGACGGGGAGGCAAGCCCAGCACTGCTTGGCCAAGCCATGTTTTCTGTTCCATGAGTTGGAGAAGGCACTGACCACCTTTTTACAGACTCCAACTGCACGTTCCACAGCCTGATTTCTAGATGCTGGTGTGAGAGCTCCAGTGCATCTCTCAGACCTAGATAGATAAATACCTTATTAGGGGGCTCTCTCGCGGAATTACTACAGTAAAAATGAAAGAACAGTAAACTAAAAGAACCTCATACACATTATTGCATGAGTAACGCACCTTGGGCTATCATGGCTCCTGTGTGGTCATCTGGAAAGTATGCAGTCTTTAAACAGCAATCTTTGCTGATGTAATGGATGGTTACGCTCATGTAGGGCTTCATAGCTCTGCTCGTCCACAGGTCAGTTGTCAAGGCATAATGGACCACACTGCGAACATCCTTCTCTACTTGGGCCCGGCATGTGTTATATAAGCGAGGCAACTCGACTTTACTGAAGTGCTTACGACTGGGCATAACGTACCTCGTGTCAAGGACTTTAGTGAGGTCTCGGAAGCTGCATACACAAGGGACAAGCCTTTACAAACATAATACAAGATGGCATATGTGATTTCTTTATGGCGCTGGGACATTTTTTCACATGGTGTGCTTTTTACGTCACATTTCTTCGATTCTCCTGTATTCTTTTTCATGGACCTTCTTCAAGTGGTAAATGAGGTTTGTGATGTTAGCAGTCTTTTGACAGAGTTTGCACATGACTGTCTTCTGCTCCGTGTCGGAGCTCCTGAACTTCTTGGGCTGCTGCCTGCATAGCAGTTTCAGTTTGTTGCAACTTCGGGCATCTTCACCTCTTGCGTCTCCATCTTTAAGCACTCACAAGTTAACTAGCATAAAGCATGTCGTAAAGCATGTCGTAAAGCATGTCGTAAAGCATGTCGTAAAGCATGTCGCAAAGCATGTCGCAACAACGTAAAGCAGCATGTCACAGAACCACAAGACAGAGTTTCTTTGCGAACATTTTTTATTCTTGATTATCACTTCTTTAAAGGGTAGAGTATGCATTGCACAGTGACCAGACATTATCATACATTTGTCATAGCCTATTTAATGCAATAATTTCTCTATTAATTGATAAATTTAGGTGAGAAACAATAGAAACGATAGAAGAGGACGATAGATACTTTTCTATCGTCCCCACGATATGTATCATCATATCGCCCAGCACTAGCTGAGGCCAACGTAAGAAAGATCCTCAAAAGCTGCCCCTGCACTCCAAAAGACCTGAGTCTCCACAGCAGGCACAGCCTGCTTTGCCCTTTTCTGTAGAGAGCATTTGTGAGTTTGAATCCAGTCCAGTTTATTGTTCAGATGAACACCAAATTACCTGTAGCTCTATACAACATTAATGTCCAGACCCTGGATGTTCAGTGATTGCAGAAGTCTACCACTAGCTTCTTGGTTTTGCCACTGTTTGCCAGGCACCAGTCCGCAAAGTCCCTGTTCAGTTTTCTGTATTCCTTGTCATCAGTGATGGAGTCGAGTATTGCAGAGTCATTAGAGAACTTCAGCAGGAAGCAGTTGGTGGAGTTGTAGCAGAGTTGTTTGCAGTGTAAGTGGTGAAGAGGAAAGGTGCCTGAACCATTCCCTGGGTTCTCATGTACTGTGGTCGGTTGGTGGGGTAGTCCAGTATCCATATGTTGAAGTGATGGTCCACTTCTGTGAACTCCATTTTATACTTAAGGATTATGGGAAGGATTGTGTTGAAGGCACTGGAGAAATCAAGAACATGATTCTCACAGTGCTCCTGGTGGTCTCCAGGTGAGATAGTGAACAATGTAGGAGGTGAATGACAGCATCATCCACACCAAAGCCAAACTAAAGTGGGTCCAGTGATGAGCTCACCAGCAGTCAAAGCTGAGCAAGGTCCAGCAGCTAGGGGGTCTTCATCAGGTGGGATATTTGAGCCACCGGTGTGTAGCCGTTGAAATCCTAGGGATATGGAGTCTTTGGCACAGGTACCAGACAAGAGGTTTTTCAGAGCTGTGGAACTCTCTCCATCTACAGGCTCAGGTTGAAGATGAGCTCCATCACCCGACACAGTTGATCCGCACAGGACTTGACAACCCTTGAGCTGATGCCATTTGGATCCACTGCCTTCCTGGCTTTGATCCTCCTCAGTTCTTTCCAACCTGGATGGTTGTTGAGATACAGGCTGGAGCCATGTGCTGGATGCTGATGTTGGGGGTAGGGAGCAGTGAGCAGAGTGTGTGGAGGAGGTGTGAAGTGTGCAAGGTGTCTGGGGTGGAACAGAGGTGGGGTTGGGTGCATCTATAGCTGCATCCAGGATGAATCAAACTTCTTGTAGAAGTGATTCAGACCATCTGCCCACCTAACATGACCCAATGTCAGAGTTTTGTTCTTAGTGGGTTGAGATGTTTCTAAGGCCTTTCAGCATTTACTAACATTGTTACGCTGAAGCTGGTTTTCCATCTTCTGCCTGTAGCTGTCCTTCCCATTCCTGAGCTGTCTTTTCAGCTCTCTCAACACTCTTTCAGCTACTTCTAATCTCCTGATTTGAAGGCCCTCCTCTTTTGCTTTTTGCTTTTATTTCTGGAGTAATCCAAGGTTTGTTGTTTAGGAGGAACTGCAAATCCTAGTGGGTCTGGTGTTATCTGCACAGAAGTTAATGTAGTCCCTAACGCAGGTGACAAGGCTGTTGATGTCCTTCCCATGGTCATCACAAAGCACCCTCCACACAGTAGACTCCAAACACACCTTTAAAGCCTCTTCGCTCTCCTTAGACCATTTCACTGCAGTTCCCATTTTTTCACCAGCAAAATAGGATATGAAATTACTTTGCTGTCCAAAGGCGTCTATAGAAAATGAACGGATAGAACATTAGGATGCAGATACAAAAGAGAGAAACCCATTTTACTATTGTCTGTCTTCCAGTTGAAATTGAAAAAGTCACATGTTCTGGCCTTATACCAGCATCAGACAGAAATTGACTGACAAAAAGACTCAAAAGTATCCTGTGTAACTTCAGAAATCATGATATTTGCAAATATACTTTAGAGAAAGAAATCGTTTTTACAACATCACAGGGTGTCATCAATCTTTCAAGGAGCAAGCAAACAAGAAGGTCACATTTCTTTCCCCTTGCGCCAGAAATCTGCACTACAGTTTTTATATTAAAGCTAGATCAAAGGCCTATTTTGAAGTACTTAAAGCAATTCTCCCTATGAAACATATTGTAAAACATATTGGAACTTGGTTCAGTTTCTTCCACCGGGGTAATTTAGAAATTATAGCTTTGGGAAGTACTACAGTTCCTTTATTGCTATATACACTCACATGGAGCAGTGTATTCAGGGAGACTCTTCAGAAGACAGAGAGTAAATCCCCATTTCTTGCAGGGCGGCAATACATGGTAGCCAGGGGAACGCCACGAGCCAGCGCAGAAAATACTAAAGATAAATGCTATCAGTCTTGTCCCTGTGGCTCCTACAACCATGCGACACTGAACATTTGATATGGGAGGATTTGTTTTACCAGCATTGCTTGACCTGTCTGTAGAGACCAGATGCGGATATTTGATTTGCTTTGGGTTGTTACTTTCTGTTCCATAAATGAACTGAAATCAAAGCTGAGGTCCACTGGGGCAAGAGCCAAAACTTGGTTGCACAGTGCTACCACTTCTTTGTGATGCAAAGCACCCAACATTTTTAAGTAAAGTAAAAATATTTTCAACCTTTTAGATACATAATGTGGCCACATATTGGCTGACCATTACAATAACAGGGACTTTGACTATTTTCAGATACATAGACTTCTAAATGGAGCTGCTTGACCTTTACAGCTGTAACAGCTCATCTCTTCTGGGAGGGATTTCCACAAGATTTTGGAAAGTTTGTGAGGGAATTTTATGACCAGGGATATGAGATGGACATTTTTTTTAGGGACACGGAAACCGGACACAGGAAAAAGACTCAGAGACAATATATATAGAAAAAGTAGGTGTTGAGTGTATATACAGAAAAACAGTGAGAAGATATACAGTAACAATATGAAGACATATGAAGACACTTTTTAAAAAGCATATAACAGATAGCAGATGAAAAGTTTGGGCGTAATTATGACACCAAATAAAAGAACAGAATAAAACAAAACATCTCAAATTTTTAACTGTGATTTATTCTCTCCAATTTTTTTATCCTATCTAACCTACTGATCTAAATCGAAACAGAACATACAAGGGTTGTTGTCCACCTCTTTCCTAGTGTGTCTAACAAATAGTTTCCTATCGTGATGCACAATGTATACCAAAACACTAATCTGACCCAACCTGGCAGAACATAAACAAAGCAATATATCTAATAAGATTTCTAACAGAGAGCCAACAATTCTTCTCTCCTTCTACTAAATTCTGGTGTCCTCTTAAAGACCAGGAGGCGGGATTTCCGGCAGCAAACCACAACTAGGAGCTGACAGCGATGATTGGCCAATCCTCATGCAGCATGCAGTCCATGCACCAATCGCATGCAACAGTCAATTTTGGGCCCGTTCATTCTGTAGAGCTTTTATAAGGTCACGCATTAATGTTGAACAACCTCTAGCTCAGTTCATCCTAAAGGTGTTGCATGGGGTTGAGATCAGGGTTCTTTGTGGGACAGTCAAGTTCTTCCACACTAAACTCGACCAACTATGTCTTTATGGAGCTTATTTTGTGCACTGGAGCATTTTCATGCTGGAATAGAAACTGTGTCCACAAAGTTGGATGAATTGCATTGTCCAAAATGTCTCACATTGCTTAAGCATTAACACTGTCCTTCACTGGAAGTAAGGGACCACCTGAAGTAGTGTATGTGAGAGACTACAGTAATGTATCTGAGAGACTATATTGGTATGTCTGAGAAACTATAGTAATGTATGTGAGAGATTATAGTAGTGTGTATGATAGAGTTTGATTGAAATGGAAGGGAGTTTAAATTCTCCTTTTCTGATTTGTCATCTTTGATAAAGGAGGCGAATGAGCCAGACATCGATGCAACACTGTGAGTGTACTCTGTGTAAGAAGATGGTTGACAGAGATTGTGTCAACCAAGCTGTGACTATCTTAACATTTTACAAGATCAAAACCCATTAACCAATATGGCAAATTCGTTGTGACAGACTTATCAGTGAGAACCTGTTAGCTTGGAGATGTGGCACCTTTTAGATAAAAAATATTTAATTATTCTGTCAACATACTCTTCCTTGAGTTCTGATGTCCATCTTCCAAAACACTGTTGTGTTTCTTAGCGAGGACCACCACTCATGAGGCAAACCGCTCCAGTTCCGGTTCTCCTAATCAGTCTAAACTGGTGCGGCAATTCCTTGCTAACATGTTCTGACTACTAAGTCTGTTGCAATGAATTTGCCATATTGGTTTAAATGGGCTGATCCTGTAAAATGTTAAGATAATGATAGCTCAGTTGACACAGTCTCTGTCAACCATCTTTGTACACAGGGTACACTCCTGTGGTGCTTATACCCCGCCTCCTTTACCTAAGATGACGAATCAGTATTCCCTTTTAATCATTTTAATCAAACTCTCTCACACACGATTATTATTCTCTCTTATATACATTAATATAGTCTCTCACACATACCACTACAGTCACTCACACATACCACTATGACTGAAGTACTGGTTGTATCCTCCATGTACAGATTTTCCACATTATGTCATTACACTAAGGGCTGTGGCCATATAATAAAGGTTTTTCTGTACTACCCCCCTTTGTTCAACCTCAAAAGCATTAGCAATAGCAAGGTCAGATTATAACACACTGAAATAATTGTGAAATCGCTGTCTACAAAACCTTGTACACTATATGGGAAAAAGTATTGGGACACACCTTTTATTCTGGGTTTGGTGTTTACCTCCAGTGAAGCACAATCCTAATTCTTCAGCATATCAAGACTTTTTGGACAACACCACCCTTCCAACACAGTCTCTCACACATACAACTCTAGTCTCTCACACACACTACTATAGTCTCTAATACATACCTACATGATAAATATAGCATATCAAGTCTATGACATTCAAATCTGTTTTTGCCATGTTGCTCATTTTTAAAATGAAGCCTGATGGGAATCGTATTTTGAAGTCAGGTGCAGCTGTTTTTGTGATTGTGTACGCAGGATGAAGCCAGCTGTAATATGTTTTCTGCGGTGCTGACTTATAAGACACCCAACACCCACATTTAGACGCAAGCCCACATCAAGGAGAGCAAAATACTTCTCATTTTTGTTGCTGTTGTTTTGGTAAAATCCTGTCTGGAGATTGTTTTGTAGAGTGTTATCAGTTCCTCTCACATTCCAGTCACGTTTTTCAATAAAAAACAATCTCGCAGAGGAGACATTTTATTAGCGTGGACCTAAGAAGCATTTTGTTTATTGTACCTGACATCACAAAGATACGCAATCTTGGGATACAACCTGTGAAATGTTCCTGAGAGAAGTTGAGTCAGTTATACATTTTCTACCAGTGCTGCCTTGGATTTCAGCAGAAATGAAGATGAATGTTAAATGGACATGAAGATGAGAAATGATTTCCTGCCAGTTTTCTACCTTTCTTATATTGCTTCTCTGAGTCAAGAGGTTTTAGTTCCCTAAAGGAACATTACTGAAAACAAGATGGAGTGTAGAGGGCATTTTTAAAGTAAAGTGGACCTTCTCACAAAGTAAAGATTTCTTCCAAGACCTTTACATCATGTGGAGGTCCTATAGACTTAAACAAGGTTCTTCACACTCACATCTCATTTACAAATATGGTTCTTTCAGGAAGGTGGCATCCCGCAATACTGAATAGGGAAATACGAAGACAGGTGTGCAACTGGCATCAGTATTAAAGATTTAAGGTACCAGCATGACATTGAGTGGATGCTTGAGATAAGATTAATAATATATAAAGTGGTCCCTTATAGTCATGAGGGAACATACTACAGCACAGCACACAGTGTGAAAGTCTTTCTCTGCATTTAATCCATTCACCAAGTGAAGTGGGGGGCTGCCACTAACGAGGGGTGCCCAGAGAGCAGTATGTGACACACGTAGTCCTGGGATTCATGCCCACAACCTTCTAGTTGTGGGGGCAACTCCCTAACCACCCGACCATCGGCTGCCCCAGCAAGACGAGCCTTAACATTGTGGGGAGGATCTTCGTACATATTTCTGAATTATAAAAATAGCTTTTAAAACAATGATGAATGGGAAACAGAAGTGACTCTTTGGAAAAATCACTTGTGAAGGGTGTGTAAACATTATCTTTACATTTACATTCAGTAACTGAATTAAAAAAAACTTCTTTAAAAACTAATCAGATTATTTATAGTATTTATTTTTTGCTTGTTCCCTGCCAATGCACAGGCGCCTATCACCCCAAACCTTTCCCACTACCATTGCAACACACACACACACACACACACACACACATACACACACACACACACACACACACACACACACACACACACACACA
>JBBMFX010581763.1:0-13995 GCA_037832545.1 Rhabdalestes septentrionalis | reverse complement strand
GGTTGAGGCCTTGGAAATTCAGCTCAATTAAAGGCCAATTAGACTTCGGGTCTCGCTAAAATGGGGGTTTGTGTAGGGCGACACCCCTCTTATTCATTTAAAGAGACCTTATTCCCATATTTTTTCTTGATTTTAATCATTTTCCTTGTGACAATAATGCGGTTTTACTTTTTTCAACCTCTCTTGCAATTAAACAGGGTGTTTCTGAGCCCTGTCCTGACTGGCTCTCCTGAGCTGTACCTCACTCGAAAAGCAAAGCAAGCCGGACTGAAAGTAACGCCTATACCTTCATTGCAAATGGGCAGTCAAACTGCGGTGGGCCTGAATAAACTAATCCATCAGTTTTGTGACATCACAGAAACAATAGTGGATGTCATGTAGGCCGCTCCTGCAGCTTGACATCCATATTTGGGTTGGATCTGGGAAGAAATGGTCCATGGACCTGGCAAAAAAAGCAAGGAAAATCAGGTTTTCCATTATATGGTTGTTTAATTGACTCGCTTGTTTACTCTATAGACACAAACACGGGAGGACTGTTTGCATTTGCAGCACTTATGAGCTTTAAAAGCCACAGGATTGGTTTTTAAAGGTCAGCCAGCAGAATAACTTCAGTATCTGATGGCATTAAAATCATCAACTTGTTGTTTTTTTTTGTCCTAGAGGCTGACCTGCCATTCAAATTTCATCCTTTTTGAGCAAAATTGAGCTATTCCAAAAAGTGCTAAAACTAAGAGACACACCTATGGACACAAAGCTCCTACTCTATGTCAGCTGTGTGGGGCTAGAATAGAATAGAATAAAATATTTTTATTGTCATTGCAATACACAAAATGTTCAGCGTGATGAGACAAGGCTTGCAGATGCCTTTATTGTAACTATAAGAATATAATATATAAAGAAAATAGCAGCTTGTGATATTTAGGTGGATACTAGTCTTTAAGGAGACAAAGTGTGGAATGTAGAATGAGAGGGGTAAGATGGGTAAGAGAGCTTTTATTGTCAATAACTTTGTGTACTCATACACAAGAAAACAAAATAATGTTCCTCAACTCGCAGCGCAGTGCCAATATAAAAATGAAGCCACGTCATACACACCAATCCATAGTTAAATTAAAAAAGAATATTAGCTAAAAATTGCTTAAAATTCTTTAAAAATTTTAATTTTGTTTTTTTTAATTAATCTCTGTCCACAACTCCTGTCCTCTTACATGCTTATGAAGGAGGTCTAGTTTATTATTAAGTCTAACAGACCGTGGGAAAAAACTGTTCAGCTTCCTGCTGGTTTTACGGCTGATGCAGCTGATGCAGACCAACATGGCAGTGAGATCTCTCCTCGCGGACATGTAGTACTTTCACATGGAAATGAGTTGAAGAGATTGAATGATCTCTTCATTCCGGTATCAATCCTGACACCAGAACAGACCAGTGTTTTAGGAGATAGAATAAATAAGACCTAACAGCACGGATAATACAGACATATACATAGACTGACAGTACAGGTATCAAAAAATAGCAGCAGTCAGTATCAAAAATAAATAATAAGATTCAGTAAATAGTACTGAACAGCAAACATGTCGATATTGCTCTCAGTGACATTCACAATACACTGTGGTTGCTGAGTTGTTTTTTTAAGAGTTTTCGGACCAGGTTTATAGCAGCCAGTGCTCTGGGGAAAAACAGTTTTTCAGTGTGGTGGTGCGAGCCTGGAGAATTCTGTAACGTCTGCCTGACAGCAGCAATTTAAAGGTTGGGCAGCATGGGTGTGTGGGGGCCCTGATTCATATGGATTGTTAAAGTATATGATACTATGCTAATATTATATATCGTCACTGTCTGGCGGAAACCACGTTACTCCACTTTTGGTCTTTGGTTGTTTTTTTTTTCATAAATCAAAACGATTAGTCAGAGTGGTTGTAAAATTTGGAAATTATTAACCAATAAAAAGTTTTGAAAATAGTTTTACCAATTTTGATGACACAGTATTCATTTATTTAGAATACACAGTTTTTTGAGATACCTGAAAAATAGCCATTTTTGACATACGAGGTTTCGGCCCATGTTACAACATGATTGTTAGCAGATTTACAGGTGTAGCAATACTACATAAAGCCTTCAATTAGTACAACTTTAAAATGACTACCATAAAATCCGGACTATAAGCCGCTACTTTTTTTCCCAAACTTTGAACAGTGCAGCTTAAAAAACGGTGCTGCTAATGCATGTTTTTTTTCCATGCCTCCCAAAATATTTTGCCTTGGAACCAGAGCTTAGATCGGGACAAAAAAATGAAGCCCGACCCAAGCACCTCGTGTGTCAGTCCGGCCCGACACATGAACTGTAATTATCGTCCCAAGCCTGATTTAAACCCGACATTGTTTGATCATGACGAGGATAATGGCAGGAAATATCAGCCCGACCCGACCCGACCCGCGAACTGGGTCGAGGTTGGGCCGGGTTTGGGTTCGGCCAGAGAATCTAAACTCTACTCGTAACCAGACTCGGCGCCCAATCTCAAATTACAACGTGAGACACATGCAGCTAAAATCTGGTGCTGCTTGTACAAGTACAAATTACATTTTCTTTCTAAAATTAGAGCATGCGGCTTTTAATCAGGTGCGCTCTATAGTCTGAAATTTGCGGTGCATTTTAAAGATAAAGCATTACAAGAGACGACTCAGCAAGGCTAGAATGATGTCCTCATTCTAACAAGGTGGAACCAGTCGGAGGGAAAGCGATGGCCGAATGCTGGAATCAACGCCAAAGCCCGAGACGACAGAAGAGTGTTACCGCAGGATTTTCCAGGAGCCGTTCATCAGAAGATACATGGAACTGGACCCACAACCTGTTTATAAAAGACCCGAAGATCTGCCCCAAGGAAAACTTCCCTGGAGGAAACCTATATTTTACAGACCTTGGAACAGACATGGGATGCGATAAGGTAGTGGTTGGAAAAGAGAGGTTTGCTCCTTTGCCAGCAGAGTCTTTACATTTCCTGGGGAATCCACCCAGTCGGAAAAATCAGGCGAGATTCCCAAGCCTGTATGAAAGGTCAGCAACGAAACGTCATCCAGCGTACGACCAAGACAAATGACTTCCATTTGATTCGTAGACTTCGGACAGGACAACAGTCTTTAATATGAAGGCCATGTGAAAACCACAGTTGGCAGCCATAAAAATAAAGAAATAAACCTGTCCAATATTCCACAGGACCATATTCTCCCTGTGTTTGAAGTCCCGGGACGCTGTTTATGGCAGACGCCCCGAGAATCTGTCCCTCGGGTGATAAACACATGATTTATGAGGGACTACCATGGCACTGGGAGAGACGGGTCTCTCTGTGAGCGGCTGTGTATTTGCTTGGCCGGCAGCACGCTGGGTATCCTGTTGCACTGCGGTCTGGGAGAGACGGCAGTGGCCGAGTGTTTTGACTGGAGCTTCTCCTCCTTCCGAATCAGAAGAAGATGTGAAGGTGTTGGGTCCAGGGCCCCCTGACTCACCGTCTGATCATCCGACGTCTGTCAGGACTAAAGTCCTGGACCCGACAAGGTGGCCGCATGTTCCTCACGGCTCCTCCAAAGAACACCTCGCCCCCCCCCACACACACACACACACACACTTTGATTCTCCCACAGACTGTCTGGATATGAAACTCCACTCATTTTGTCCAGGAAAAACTGACGTAAAATTAAATACACATACAATTTATGGACAAAAGTATTGGGACGCCTGATCATTACAGCAAATGGGACTTTAATAACATTGCCTGCATACAAACAGACTTTAATCTGGTATTGGTCCCTCTTTGCAGCAATAACAGCTTCTACTCTTCCTGGAAGACTTTCGACAAGATTTTGGAGCTTCTGGGGGAATTTGTGTTCATTCAGTCTGTAGCATTTATGAGGTCCGACACTGATGTTGGACGAGAAGTCTGGATCACAATCTCCGTTCCAGTTCATCCCAAAGGTGCTGGATGGGGTTGAGGTCAGTTCTTCCACACTGAATGTTAAATGGTTTGAATAGGTTAAATACAGAGGAAGGTTTTCACACTGTGTGCTGTGGTGTCATGCGTAACAATTAGGGCCCACTGTACTTTACTTCATTGCATGGGGGCTTCTGAAGCCCTTTTTAATCAAAAAAGACCTGAGTCAATCATGACAGGTGTAACAGGGGACTTTGTTTTTAAAAATTAAAATGTTTTGAAATGACTTTTTCCATAATCTACAACAATCGTTTTTTAATTCATTGCAGCAGGAACGCACTTTTCAGAGCAAGGGTTAAAGAGCGTGAAGAGCAGACTCACTCAGAAAGCGCCAAATATGTACAGAGTGTTAAATGCAGTGTGTGTGAATTTAACACATCTGGATGAGCAAAAGAATTCACCACGGGAGGGCGGGTGAGGGTGGGCAAACAATGAGCATCTGTGGGAAGAAGTGTATAGAATCAGACCAGAGAGAGAAAAAGAGAGGGAGAAAGAGAGAGAAAGAGAGACAGAGAGAGAGAGAGAAAGCGAGACAGAGAGAGAGACACAGAGAGAGAAAGTGAGAGAGAGAGAAAGCGAGACAGAGAGAGAGAGAGAGCGAGAAAGAGACAGAGAGAGAACCAGATTTGCAGGTCTGAAGAATCTTCAAGCTTATAAACCAACTGATCTGTTCTCCCCACGCGGTCGACAGTGCTTCCAGCCACAGATTTTTGGGGAACAGAAATGGGTTCTTCTTCGGCATGGTGACTTCTGGAAACTTTATTTTGTAAAGAGAGTGAAACACAACCGCTAGCTGGATTTCTGACACCATGACCTATCAGTTGGGTGCTCTAACACTAAGGCTGAGTTTCAGAAGTGTTGCAAATGACGAATGAATTTGATTAGTCACTGATCTCATCCCAACTGGTGAATACAGGTTTCCATTCACTGTTAGCAACATTAGCATGTATGGCTGAACACCTTTTAACCTTTCAGTGCAGTCTGAGGCCATTGGCATTTTGATGTTTATCCATTTTTACCACTTTTAAATAATGATTTAATACCTCCTTGATCCTAGCGGTTTTGCCCTGGCTCAATAAATGTTTTTGATTCTGACACACTTGCCTGATTTTGCCTTAAATATTGTTAGCTATAGCCAATTTGGTCACAGTGCTATAGAAGGTATAAATGGATATATGACAAATCAGATGGTTTACAAGGGTGTAGGACCAAAACAACCACTTGCGCAAATGTTTCCGTGATGCATGTCAGGTTTATTCAACAGTTTCATAGCAAAAAACAGAGTTTCTTTGCTGCACATGTTGCGCTTGATTGTCCGTCATTGCTCATCTGGATTGGTTCCATCCTAACAGTTGAACGTAAGAATAAGAGAATGGATGAATGGATGGATGAATGGTAGTCAAATGTATCCACCAGCAGGTCAGCTCTATGTTGAGGCCATGGGCTACAGATCAGCCAAAATCAACACAAGCAGATCAGAAAGTATATGGAACATAGCTCCCTTTTTTATGATTTAGTTATGGTCCAACTGTCAATTGTATAAAATGGTGAATACAAAAGCTCTCAATTTAGAGAAGACAGCGTAACTACTGTAACCCTGAATCTCCAATAACATGAAATGTTCGGTTGAGGGTTGGATTAGTGTTCAGTGTTGAAAGTACCAGGTCACACCAGTGGCTAGAAAGTAATAGTCTTACAATTGTGAAGGCCCTCCACCATGCACCTGATTGGTCCACTGTGACCAAACCAGGATACTGCGAACGGGTTGCTGGAACGAGAGGCCGACAGAATGATGGGCACTCAATCATCCGCTATTTTCACCACATCACTCATATTGACGCTCAATTGCTATCTAATAGCGTCTCGGAGATGAAACTGCTTCTCTGGAATGGCGCCGACCCATTAAGGGTGCCCACTGTTGATGCAGAAATATTCTGTTTCAGCCTTTTTATCAAACATGGGCAAGATCTTCTCACGCCAACGATTCGTGCGAACAGTCTTTGCGGGTAATTTAACATCAAAACACATCCAGTACTTTCTTTCCCAAACACAAATCACATTCTCTTACATCTATCACTTGAAGGGAGATTTAACTGTCCGATATTGATTACACTAAAAGCAAAGCATTCCTACAAACCCTGCACCCACTCACTCAGGCCCCACAACCCCCAAAACTTAACCCTCAATCCCCCGCATCTGGATATTTTGGTTTGGGTAAATTCATATGAACAAGCAATGGTGTTTTGTTACTGTCAAAGAATAGAAATGCATTCAAGCCCAAGGCAGGAATTACTGATGTTCTGGAAGCTGTTCTGAAGTGAAGAATCCTGATCAATTATTCTTGGCCCAGTTCAAATTTCCTGACCCCAAGATCAGCCATGGGGTCAAAAAATTTCTTCCTCAGTTAAGAACTGGAGGCTAATGTTGCTAACAAACACTTGAAGTTGATAGTTATCCAAAAGGCCACTGCTAGCAGGTCCTATGCAGTCTACTGTAGTGAGAACTGGATGTTTTTGGCTTAAAAATGAGCCCAAATCTACAGGATGTTTTCCTACAGTTAACATATTACAGCATATTTGGCATGGGCTAACAGGATCTAAAGCTTGGGCTAGATGAAAATCAGCCCCATCTTAGCCAGTTATATTTAATCTTAAGATCTGATGGTATTGCTAGTGTCTCCCAAAATGTGTTGTTACTGCAGGTGGGCCACTAGAGGTGGTTTACAGGTAAAGCCATGAAGTCACTAATGGGTAATTGTAATTGACAGAACAATTATGTGTTATGATTAGGGTGATTTGGGTGTGCCACAGATGACTCAAGTTTATTTGGGATTTGGCCTTGTTTAGATCCCTTATCTTTGAAGGAAGGGGAGAGATAAGAGCCCTACTTGCTGCCCATGAATCCACCTGAGCTGTAACCCAAGCTCCTAGAGCAAAGAAATACTGGACAGATGCTGAGTGAATGGATACTTTAGGCACTTAAACCTTGTGGAAATAACACAACACGTATTTGCATATTGGGGCATATTTAGGGTTTACATTATGAAAATTGACATTTTAGGCATATTTATTTACCACATCACAAATTCAAATTTTTTCACAATTCACGGGTGCTCTTTAGAACTTAACCCTTGTGAATGTCGGCGGTTTACTGTACACTCATAATACAGGTTCACAAGAAAAACCAGTACTGAACAGGAGGCACTTCTGCATCATGCTCCAGTACTAAACTACTACAGAACTGATAGTATTCTGTCCAATCTTCTACAAAATGATATTGCCTGGTAACAATAAAAATGCTGTACATTTATGATGGTTTTTTACTAATCTGAATATCTGTACATTGGGTATCCATCATATTCCAGTGGCTACCACTGAAAAGGCCTGTTCCAACACCCATTCCCCGACACCTGCATGGTAACCACAAGTTTGAGGCACAGGATGAACCTGAGAATGCCATGGCACAACAGTCCACCAACAAATACTGCGGAATACATAAGAGCACTGCGGGCGTAGGGTTCATCCTGGACTAGACAGCGAGTTATATCAGTGCTTGGCACCCCTGTTGCCTGACTCAGTGGTATGGTCCGCCTTATAATAGGGGTTTATTTTAGAATACCAAAGCCATGAGTGCCTCAGACAGTGCTTGAGCGTCTCTATCCTGCAAATATTTCAGACACATACTGGACAAATATTCACAGAGGTCCCTTTGCCAGTGTATACACAGCCTGACTACCTCCTATCTATCAGCTGGGGGGAGTTACACAACAGTTTATGTTCATCAAGGTTCCATTTGGGCTTCACAGTGGGACGCCTGCAGAGACAAGAGTGTAGGGGTGCCCCACAAGTTGCATTGGAGGGGGGGCTTACAGTGGAAAACAGAGAGGCCCATTACAGTGGTAAAGCATCTCTGAACACTGGCTGACTCCCCTTAGACACATGTACAACTCCAAAGCTTGCACAGTCCCAATTAGGTAAACTTGAACTAATCCTTGGCCAGCCATGGTTTTGTGCAAGCAGTTCCTCGTTGGAGATCTAAGAGTGAAACCAAACCAAACCAAAACAAACACATCTCGATTTTGAAAGAGCCCAGTTAGTGGTGGACCGCCGACTGTGGTCAACCATCTCCTTTCAAGAGCAAAATTAACTTTTATATACAGGAATACCTACAAAACCAAGCATAATTTGAAAAGCCATTCCAAAAGCTGGAAAACACAGGATGTCAGATGTGCCATGTCCTTGTCCATTCCAGAGGAGCCGCAAAACATTCATGAAGGCCACAAATGTAAGTTAAGAACTGTTCGCAGGTAGCCTTGTTTAGATACCACCAGCATTGGATTATATTCCACCAACTACCAGGATGTCAACAACATTCCCATCCTTAAAAGGGCCTGAATGTACATAGCTGCCGCGCAAGATATGACAATGAACTTGCTCTTTCCGCCACCCTTAGTGGCCGAAAGCTGGGTTGTATACAGCCAAAAGGCCGGCATTGTAAATGTTTAGTCTGATAGCGGAATTCATTCGACAGTTCATAGGAGCAGAGCCCAGCGCCATTGCCTGAAACAACGCAAAAAGCTTTTGAGAATAATGGGCAAACCAATCACTACATGGCTAACTTTCCCCAAACTAACACACCTCACTACAGCCAAGGACCTTGGGAATGCAGAGGTCGAGGAAGTCATCCGAGGAGCGTCACCCCACCAACACCCTCCCCATCCCCATTCCCATGTGGGACAGAGAAGGCCTGTGTACTCAGACAGTGTCTAAATGTTTAGTCTCATTTGTTTTATTCTAATGCTTCTCCACTCCTCACTCAACAAACCCCCATTTTCCTCTGCACCTCCCTCCTAAACGCTTGCTTCCTGAAGGCATTCCTTGCCGAGAAACAAAAACAAATGACTTCAGCTACGTTTTTCTGCACTTTCAATACGGCTGAGCCCAACAGGTGTGGCTCTTACACAGACCTGTCCTTATAGGTTGGTCCGTCAAGGCTCACTTTAGGAACGCGTTAGAATTATGAGGTGGTATTAGCATTTGGTATCCAGTTTCCAGTAGCGGAACTCTGCAGCTCACTGAGGATTATCTAAAAAAAAAACTCAACATTTTCTCAGTGCTGAATAATGCCTCCCGGTTCACATCAGCCTGCTGTAACATTTATATTTCCAGAAGTATTGGAGTCAGCATTAATAAAGCTCTAAGTGCTTCGCGGATGATGGAACCCAGTGCCCGGTGTGTTTAGAATTAAAAGGGAACGTCTGAAATGCTGCAGCAAAACAGGTCGTTCCGAATGCATTCAATACTTATTCATGATCACACCTACAGAGTGCTTGGCGAGGCTAATGTGGTCTGAAGCAGGCTCCAGATTAATATTACTGTAATTCAGGGGGAGATTTAAGCAGGACATCAAATAACGCTGTCAGGCCCAGTTCTCAGGGCCAAGGCTTACTTTCATATTCTGATTCCGGTTTGGCGGATTGCAGAAGGCCCAGGAGCCGCTTTCACACTTTGCTCTCACATGGAGCTGGCTGGGGAGTTTCACACGCCGCCTGGTTAGACTTGGCACGCCCGGCGTCACATGTGGCATACTTTTCACATACTGCAGTTGAGGCCTTTCTTCTTCGCTAATATACTTTTATGGGGTTTGCTTTGGCCACAGAAGGCAACGTTCATTCATCTCCAAGACACATTACAGAGAAGGAGCTCAAGGCAACTCCCTTCTAGAGCCACGACAGCAACTGCCATCTGACATGACTTTGTAGCTCCAGGCCGTCTAGACTCAGTGGTCGAGGTTTACACGTGTGCCTTTGGGCATCCTGATGGCCTCTTATGGTGGCAAATGGCCCTGCACTGAACAGGTGCCTCCATTAAGATGTTAGGTTTGGACCTTCTGATAGTCACAGTCAAAGTCCTTGAACAACGTAATAACAATAAAAGCATAAGCCTGCAAACGACTGCGGTCGAAATTATTTAATCGTTCGGAACCGTCTGAGGTTGAATTCGGATAGGAGCTCAGTTTCCTCACCATAAACGAGAAATCCTGGGTAACACAGTCTCACCTTTCAGAACAAGACTGCTTTGGAGCGAATGGTCGACAGACATGATTAAGATCCTTGGACAGATTCGGACAGAAGCAGGGCTGGATTCTTGAGATCTCTTGGATGGATGCTGGCTGCGGACCTTCTGCTAATGCTAGAAAAACAGCAGCTAATCTGTTAGACTAACACACACCACTCCCACCGCTGCCCATTCATCATCATAATAACAGCCTTTCACGAGTCGGGAGATTGTGAGTGGGAGTAGGCCTTCAGGGATATTTAAGGTTACCAACGAGTATGGAAACCCCATGCTCCTGGTCTTGAGAGAGGAACACATCTACCTCGGGACAAAACAGAAATAAAGGAGCGGGTGATACTCGCATTCTCCATTTGCCACAATTCCAGGGGCTGGAATGTGCAGTGTCTTCTTGGCTTGGAGGTGTAAACAGGATTCCTTCCTCAATCGCAGTGTTGATGTAGTTGACTCCTACCAACGTGGGATCACAACTGCTGCAGAGCCAGGTCACGATATATATATATATATATATCTGTGCAGATGTCTCAAAAGTATTCCAGTCTTCTAAGGAAGAGGACGAGTCGCAGTTCCAGGGGAAAGTCAACAGATCATAATCGGATTCACAACAGTGGCACATTGAGCACCGAGGCAAACAGAAATTGTTTGGGATCAGCGATAAAAGGACAAGACTTGGGGCAGCATCCTGAAAGTACACTTTAATTCCAGATGGTCTGAGCTCAAAGCATCCCACTAGCTTCCCATCATGGGCTTGGGTCAGATATAAAAAAAGCTGGCCTTCACAAAGGCAGACAACCTGAAAGAACTTCATGAACTCCAAGATCCACAAAACACTTGAGCCTTCAAGGCCGCGGAAGGCAAGGGTATACTCGCCACAGACTTTGCTCCTGAGCTACAAAGAGAGCTTGCATCCAGAAATCGGGGCCAAAGGCACATCTGCCCAGGCATGAAGGTAGAGAACTCATCCTTTTACAATCCCTCCATCCCTCTGAGCCTGTTTATTGCTTTTGCTGCAGTCCAAGGCCCAGCTGCGAGGAGCTTTGCAAGGATGCCTCACTCTCTAAGCACTACAGGAGCACCATAACACACTTCATCCATACAAGCCACTGATAAACACAGCGTCCGCGATCATAACACTGGCAATGACGCAAGTCATTTTCACGATTTGGTAGGAGATGCCTATAAACTGCTTTCACACCAACAAACCGAAGTTGCGGCTGGCTGGGCTCATCCTGAAATTCCTTTAAAATGCCTCCGATGTGTGTAGTTATTACAAACACCATTTTCAGATGGGACCGAATTAATGGACTGGCTCTAATTCTAAAACATACACAGCTTCTCCTAGTCAATGGCCATGGCAAAACAGAATCTAAATATATTTTCCTTTAATGGACAATGAAATTCTTGTATATATGAAAATAAACACATTTAGATGCTGGTTAGGTTTGACTGACTAGGTTTAAAAGCAAAATAATTAATTTTCAAAACAAATCCAAATGGCTAAATCACTCTCCACAGTAGGCCTACCTATGCATTGATTGTGCAGGAAAGTAAAACATAGTTGTATATACCTCTAAATGTTCATCAGTGAAACATCTGTCTCTGATAAAGTATTTGAGCCGGTGAGTTTTCCCGAGGTAGGGTGTGTCTACGGCCCTGGGAGAAATCCAATACATCTGATTACTGATTTCATCATCATCGCAATCTCAGGCCTCCACATTTTTGAGGTAAAGCAGGAAAAGAAAAGTAGAAAACCTCCCATAAGCGCATGTCAAATCCTCACATTAAAAGCACAATCAAACCAAAATCAAACGTACACTACACCTATTCCAGATTTAGTCGATCAGCCAAGATATGTTGAGGATCTACAGTTTTGCTTCTATTTACACAGGCTAACATTGCTAAACACTGAATGTCAATAGTCACCCAAATCTATTCTGCAAAATACACATGCAAAACATCCCTAAACCCACTCAAACCAAATCCAGCACCATATTAACATCATCCACAATATATTGTTTAGTACAGGGTATGAATTAATCAGCTAAAAATTTAAAACTTAATCTGAGAAGCAGAAGATCAACCAAAAGAAAGGAAATTCAGGAAGGCTTTTGAACTACCCTGAGACTGTCTGGTCACATGATAGCCATGTACTCACAGGCAAAATGTCAGACTGAATTTCTAAGGATCTTTTAGTGTATGGAAGTTGATCTCCTACCAACCGCAGCTAATGGTGACAGACCGATGGTTAAATTTCATGCTGCGCCCCAGCTATGCCCAATCTGTGTCTGTCCAGACCTTTGATGGCTGTGGACGTCCGACTGAGACATGTTGGTCCAGCTGGGCACTCTAAGGCCGCCTGTTTTTTCAGCTCTTTGACAGCCATATCTCTGGCTGGTCGGTAAAACTCAAGCCCAAGACCAAGACACGTCTGTCCACAGCGGATAAACAGTGAGTCGCTGCTTCAGACCAAGGCCTGTCCAAAGATGACTGAATGTGGCCAAGAACCGGATCACACGGGGGCCAACCAGACCCCACCAGGGTCTGGAAAAGATGGTTCTCACTTAGATCCCGAAGGACTGCCAAGAAGACGAACTGCAAATACACAGAGGATGACTGGGTTTCACCTACTTTGTAGCTCTTTGTGGTAGGGCTGAGACCATTTGTAAATTTATCAACAGGGAGAATATTTTTCCCCATTTCGCATGTATTGAGCATTCGGAGCTCATGTCCATGTTTGGTAAAAGTGTGAAGTCTTCACATAGAGTGTATGTGACTAGTATCTTTTTCCTATGAGCCTGGTTAAGAGGCCATTCTGCTAAAAGTTCACATCTGAAATTCTACCACCTGGTTTGTGTATGAAGGAATTCAAGTCGCAAGTCTGTAAGGCCTGAGCAAACCATGAGGTATGATGTGAAAGACAGCAAATGTGTCGTTAATGTGTTTTGATGATGCTCCCTGGTGGTGCAAAAGGAAAGTGCCTTAAATTTGCTGAATATGAAAATATGTATCAGTATTTATGTCCAGACTTTTCAAAGCTGCTCTACGTGTAACACCTGCTTTGCAGGTTTACAGTTACTGTAGCTGATCTGTATAGGGTCTTTATTGTTATCCTAGCATCACAGTTTAGCTGGTAACAGTTCATTAAAACATTTTATTTTAAATATAAATCCTGTTTCAAGTCATCTCATAGTTGAGATACTGCAATTTGTGCAAGCATTTTGAAGTAATTGTGTTATAAATTCCATTTATTTCTTCAGAGTACCACTAGTACCACTAGAGGGAGCATTGTAGTTCTATAATTGTAGAAACATGGCAGTTGATAAACTGGCCAATAATTACAGATAATGATGAAGGTAGGTGGGCAAAACGGAACATTAAACCCAGTCAGTCACACACAATGTTGAATATGTCTTGGTCTGTTTGTTCCGAGTTCTGAGTAACATGGAAAAAGGTGCGTAAAGTATAAGAATCAGAGCCTCACAAGGGAGCCACGGCTCCTTCTCGCTGAGTCAGAGTGGGTCTGGAAGACATTACGGTGGAGACTGTTTAAACAGAAATCGCAGTCGCTCTGAAAGTGTGCCCCGTTTCAACACAAGCCCTCCCTGATCCAACAGAAATGTTGACTTAAGCCGTTTCCACACGCCTAATAAAATCACACAGGACTTGATTATGTTTACCATGTTCTCTCCTATATGTAGCCTCCAACCTTTCCTCTCTCCCTCTCTCTCTCTATCCCTCTCTCTCTATGCTTCCTCTGATTGTGATATGTCCTCTCTCTCCCTCCCCCGCCCCCTCTCTCTCTATGCTTCCTCTAATATTGCCATGTCCTCTCTTTCTCTCTCTCTGTCTGTCTTTCTCTCTCTCTGATTCTGACATGTCCTCTCTCTCTCTCCCTCCCCCCTGTCTAATTCTGCCATGTCCTCCCCATCTCTCTCTCTCCCT
>JBBMFX010581720.1:0-13997 GCA_037832545.1 Rhabdalestes septentrionalis | reverse complement strand
TTTTTTTGCGGTTTTGATACCTTGACTTTTTAAAACCGCGGTAAACCTTGAAACCGGTTATCGTCCCATGTCTATTGGATGCTACTTTTTTTTGGATGCTACTACAGAAATTTCCCACTTGTTGGACTAATAAAGGTTTATCTTATCTTACCTTGCAGAGCTTTTTTATTATATGTTTGTACTAAACTGATTCAGAATCAGATCCCAGCAAGAAATTATATTATACAAGAACACACATAGACAAGAACAGTATAGAATATGAATCTAAACAAATCCAACACTTTGCAGAAATAAGTGTGAGAAATGCTACAAACTGTTGCACACAATACAATATTGCACATGACAAAGTGATTTAGCACCCAGTATGAAAACTGCAAATAATATTGGATGGAAGAAAATTTGCTTCTGGTTGAGTTTGTGTTAATAGTTTGCTCATATGTGGGTATTCAATGTGTCTATTGTAAAATATGGAGCCACATGTTTACTTTGACTTGAATTTGAGTTACAGCTAAACTCTGAAGATCATGAGATTTCTAGAATGTCCACAGTCCTGGAGTTGGTTTATTGTTAAATTTATCCACTTCTGTTCTTAGTATGTCATTACTTCTCCATTTCCCATCCAGGATGCTATCCGCATGATGATCACACAAGCCAACAATCACCTTGAAGAGCTGAGGAGGTCGCTGGCCTTGGCGAGAAGTTGAGCCTTTCTGCTGCAGTGACTTTAACTCAGTAAAAGCTGTGGTCACTTGCAGGCCATGCTGCTTAGTCCAGCCTCATTCGAGGACCTTCTTCTGCTCTGAAGTGGTTGGATTTGAAACACACACACACACACACACACACTGAACCTTGTACACACCATTCACCAAGAGTCTCCTGGAGGCCCATCAGCATGCCCCGCTGAATGTATATATTTCTCATATCTGTCCTATTAAATAAAACAAACTGTTTTATTATATGTTTATATTATATTTATATTGTCCAACTCTTGTGAATGAACACACCAACATGACATACATTTTTGATTTCTTTATAAAATATGTATCTCATTGTTGTATTTTACAGAGAATTGTATCTTTTCATATTCAACACATTTCCATACAACATTGACCTTCCACAAGTGTCACAACACAGAAGAATAAACCATCTGATCACTAATACCACATTGTATTCGCATTATCATGTACATGCAAGTATGCCCTATGGTTGATTTTTTACAACAAAATGAAAGCAAAGCGGTCTCTCTGTTGGGCTGCAATTTATTAGAAACTTCTGATACCTGTAAAGGTTTATCCGTTGAATTTGATAAACGATTCCCTTCGTACAACAAGCTCATAGCAGCAGCTTCTTCTGTTGGGCGGTGCTGTTCGAGGCTCAGACCAGCCTGTAATGTCTATCAAATTCATGCTGAATATACATAATTTCCCTTATCCTACAGTCAGGAGACTCGTTCTGGTGTCTGATGTTTTGCATCTTTAGATTTGCACTTGAGCTGCAAGGCTAATGCTAACAGTAACCTTGCTAAAACTAAGGAAGCAAACCTGAGACACCTGGATTTTTCCAAAAATAGCTCTTGCTTGTGACCAGACAATGCCTTAAAAGATGCTTTTACTCATTTCTGAACTCACTCCAGGTCAACATGTCTATCGTTTGTATTGGCACATATGTCACGGATGTGGGTAGACTGTGGGAGATTGATTGTTTTACCATGACAGAGTTTTTTTGCTTTAGGTCTGCTTTAATAACAGGGATGTCAATTACTCATTACAACTGATTAAAATGACCTGCTCAGTGTGTTGGCAGTGAATAAAAAAGCTAATAATGCATTTATTTACACTCTACACTTACCCACACACGCACCTGTTGTGAATTTAGTCAAGACAGTGTTTGGATTTCTTTAAATCTCGACTATTCGTAATTCATATTATTTGAACAGCACTACTCCATAATAATGTAACCAACACATTTGAATGTGGCAGTGACTGATAGCAAGGGTGTCAATCCTTAAAGGGGACTTCCACTATTTTCTAACCATGTCATTCAGAGTGGTTTGAGGTGAAATGGCCTTTTATAGAGAAACAGGCCACCTCAAGATATCTTTTGGATTTGAAACAATATAACATGTTTACCTCTGCTTAAGATAAAATTACATTTTAGTCCAAAACCTTCTGAAAACTATATTTCAGTTTATCTATACCAACTTCATGTGATGTAATTTTAGAGAATTTAAGGGCTTCAGACGTCTGGTTCCCGTCACAAGATTAGTTCTGACCCAGTTTACTTCTCTACAAAATAACATTTCCACATCCAACCATTCAACACGAATGTCCTAGTTTATAGGATTTTAATTAGGCATGACAGAATTCCCCTTTAGGCACCTAAGACAATACAGATGTTGGAAACACTGGAATATTTATCTACAAGCTCTCTTAATGAGTGTAGCCTGAGTGAGGATGAAGCCTCTGACTGCTAGCACTATAACAGTCAACTTTCCTTGTTAAGACTTTAACGGTAGCTGCTATCGGTAGTCTAATGCACAAAGTCTCTTCCAAAACATCAGATATAGGCATTTAACTCTGCTGTAAATCTGATACATATGTTCAAAAAGAGGAATGAGTTTCTGCATGAAGGTGCCTGTGACCACAGTGCAGTGAAATACCGGTCAGTTGATGTCCATGCATAAACTAAAATAAAGCGACTAGTTTATGGTGAGGTGAATGTGTATATTTTTCTTGTTTAGCATGTTTGTTAGCATCTGTCGTTATGTGCACAGTGGAGATGCGGCATGTCTAACAACTGAATGGTGCCTAAATCATTTAATGACTTTCAATATTGGCACGAAATAATGAGTAAACAATAAACATTATGCAGAAAATCCATCAAAAGCTATTTCCCCAACAGGAAGAGGATTTCTCTCTTATCAGCTTATGAACAGTTTTAGCTTTTTTGCTTTGAAAGTGACTCCAAGTCAAACCTGTGCTCCTCCAAACACATTTGGGTGACGTCCAGTGTGTGACTTTCATTTAAAAAAAGGAAAGAAATGTAAACACATATCTGACAACATCAATGCCCATAAATCTGAAGAACAGCATCCATGGATTCGTGAGGAGAGCAATCGCTCAGTATCAGATGAAATGTTAAAAACTTCATATGACAACAGAACTAAGGCTGTGTTACAGTGTCAGTTATCTCTGGTGGAAATCAGACTTTTGCTTGAATCTTATATGAAAGATCTGTTTTAAGAGTCGTATGAACATGCAAATGATGATCTTTTCAAATCAGACACTTCTAAATCTTGGCCATGCGACTGTAATGTGAACGATCAGACTGGAATTTGTGTTTTTTAAATGGGAATTCCCCAGATATTTCTGCATAATTCAATTGTGGATGTGTGAACAACTTGTTCTGAGTGTGTGATGTGAAATGTTTCATTGAAGATAAAGTCACTGACTGCTTTACAGTGGCGGTGAAAGGAACCAGGGTTATGATATCTAGAGAGAAAACAGCCAATTTGTTTGCCCTTTAAATCAAGCAGAGAATCTAAATGTCTGCTGATGGATACGTATTACTCTAAAGATTACACTCACAACTGTGGAAATATATTGTCTCAGACATTGTATTTGTAAGAACTTCAAGCAACATTGACTGTGAAGCAGTGTGTGGGGGTGGTACCTTATTCAGGGTACCTCAGAGGTGCCAAGTAGTCTTGGGGATCAACCCACGATTTTCTGATCGCAGAGCGAGTGCCCTAAACTTGCAAGCTTGTGACCGGATGGGGGGGTTCCCGAATACAAATATTTTTTAAGTAGCTGTCCAAATAACCTATTTGTAAAAAATATTTTATTTGTGCCTTTCCGACTACCGTATTTGGATTTGGATATATATATATATATATATATATATATTCAATATGTGTTCTCTTTTATTTGTATCATGTAAAATCAGTGTCCACGCTGTCTTTTCTCACTGTATACGTGTATATAGTTTTTTAATAATAGGTTTTTATGATATGAGATTTACAGACAGGTTCCTATCACCACCACTGTGAACAATTCTGCTTTCTATAGAACAGAGTATTTTACTTTAAACTTTGACTGAATTTTACAGAAATTCCAAAAAATCCCTTTGAATTTCCATAAATGTGACACTTCACCACGCATGCAGGTCCTGTCACAGTATTGACAGATAATGCTCATAATAAACCATCAATATGATCTGAGGAAAAAACTAAACAATAAGGCTTGTAATGTGACTTTAAGTGGTTTTCCCCTCTTTTAAATGTGTCCTACTCTGGCTTTAGCTCTGTGTATTAGCAGGTCCTGCACCTTCTACTTCAGGATTAGCAGCATGTGTTAGGCTATCACTCTTAAAGAAGCTTCTTCAGTTTGCCAACAATCTACAGAACTTTTATGGTACATCATACTCTGCAAATAAAAATGCAAAAAGTAGGTCAAAATAAAAAAACAAAAATCTGAAGGCTTTTTTGGATGTGGGATTTGAAATGTATTTGTGCATGCTTTTATGTTTTCATCAGCAGAGTGTTAGCTGTCCTGTCTGTTAGTTCTGAGCAGCCTCAGTTCTTCTTCCAGACAGCTGATCCTCTCCATTAGCATGGCCCGGTCGGCCTGCGCTCGCTGGTCAGCTTGCATCCGCGCTTCGAAGATCTTCCTCTCATACCAGCGTTCCATCTGAGTGGACACGGCTTCGAAAAAGTACTGGGTCACCTCCAGCGCATGCATGTTGGCCCGCTCCTGTGCGAATGTCCCTTCAGCTGCTGTTGGATGCTCTCCGAACACCTCTAGGGTCTTGGTGCCCCCTCGGGCCTTAGTCCTGCCCTGGGAGTGCTTCTTATGCTGCCTGCCTCGCTCCTTGACCTGCCTGTCCCGGTCATGGTCCTGGCAGCGCCGTTCTGTGGCTGGCGAGAGGCTGCTGGCCCGGCTGGGTTTTAAAACTGAAAATTCGTCCCGTTGACCTGTGTCCTGCTGTTCTTTCTGAGGCCTAAGGAGGTCAGCAGAGAGCAGTGCACGCTCTTTGGGCCGGACCACAAGGGGAGAGGATGGCACAGACTTGTCCTTGGCCAGGGGGCACGATGCGTCTCGGACGTTCTGCTTATCATCTTAAAAAGATGATACGGTGAAGGGAAGTGAATTAATGATTTAGGATTACATTAACCCCTAAACTCCTCTGTTTACATACACATATACATATACATAAATACACACCAACATTAAATTTACACAATTTTCCACTCACGCAAAACACAGTAATCACCATTATTAGAATACCAATGCTGCTTCTTTGGTTTAAACCAATGAGATTAGACTAAACTTGCTAAATGTTGCTCTTGCAAATTGTTTTCCATGAAAATACATCACAAAAACTTCTCTCAACCTGCTTAAACCACGCCCAGCTATTCTTTGAGGATGCAAAACCTTGACTATTCAGTTTAGGACACATGATGACGTACTGTGAAATCTAAACCTGAACAAAACTTCAACTATGACCAATTAAACCACTTTGGACAACAGAGTCTGTTTTCACAAATCATTTCAGAAGTAGTAGTGCTGATCAAAAAGCAGTGAGCATCATAATTATTTGGAATCTGACCTGTTCTTATGAATGCTGGAATAAATATAGACTAAACTGTTAACATATATTTTTTCAAACTACTCCATCAACCTTTAAATATACCAAATGTCTCTGTTTTTGATTTTACCACAAAACAATGGCTTGGGTCCTGAGGGGGCAGAGGGGGGCACAGCTGATGATGGCAGTGTGTGAAGCTGTTATTCTATTTTAGTTAAATTCCTTTATTTACCCCACAGGAGATGTGGCCTGAGAATAATACACGTCTATTATATAACACTTACATAAGCTTTTATCTGCATGAGGAGAGAGAAAAAATGCTCAAACACTACACAGTAACTGTCTGTGTGTGTATATTTGTGTTTGAAGTTCATGGTTCATGGCGTATTCCTGTATTTGTTACATCTGATCGTCTGAGGCATGTGTGTGTTTCCTACCTGGGGAGCTGTCCACCTGAACCACGAAATAGTGATTGGCTGACCCATCCTCTCGCATGCCACTTGATGTCCCACCCTCCACGGATTCGTTCAGGCTGTTTGGTCCCAGGCAGTGTGTGCTGCCAACCAATTTACCACTTGGATGACACACCGAAGTCACACACTCGTCAGGGTCACACTCGGAGAGCGTCTCAGCGAGAGAGGAGGAGCGGCGCAAAGGGGTACTCTGGGGGTCCGAAACCATACGCGCCTCCATCCTCTGCAACTTAGACAGGCACCAGTTCTTCAACTCATTCACCACCGAGGCCTGCTTGAATGAAACAGAGCATAAACACAAACAGAGCATATAACAGAGGGTCCTGAAAATATTCGTAAAGAAATAGCATCTTGCTATAGGCACCACAGTGAGAGCAGCTCATTATGGAAAGCACTGTTTCATTAATACATTTGTTAAAGAAATGTATCTTCATTTTGAATGGCTGACCACAAATAGGTGCAAAATTGCTGTCCATGGTCCATCTTTTTCTCTCAATTATTCGTTTACTCCTTTTAACAGTGGCCAGAACCATCACAAGTTAGCAGGTTTTATTTGGGAATATGGACGCAGCCTTGGCCTGCAATAGCATTTCCAGTATTCATTCACCGTACACACCAATATGTACTCTACTTTAAAGCATGAATTCATGGATTATAGTCAAACGTCTGTTACAAAAGTACTACAATGTGGCTTTTAAGAATTCCCAATTTGAAGGCCACGTTCTAGATAAAAATTCAATTTTTATCATCACTTGTAAGCATCACTATTCATTTTACACCTAATCTATAACTACAACAATACGCTATATAGCAATTCATTCTGTTTATTTTATGTAATGTGTGTTTTACCTGTCTCTTCTCACCCTCCAGACGCTCCTCCTTGGCTCTCTGGTCGATGCGGTGTAAACACTCTGACCTTTCAGCAGACACTCTCTCTATCGTCATTTTATCTAGAGCTTTAATCTGAAATCAGAAGCAAGCACGGGTCACACACTGCAGCGTAACACACACAGTCCAGTGTTTCTCCTTGATAGATCTTTCAAAATCAACCACATTGTTGTGTGTATATTATGTCATCAGATTAAGTCGTTCTTTACTATATTCTGAGATATTTATTTTGGCCAAAAGAAATCCACATAAAACTGAATGCCAAGAAGGAAGAAGTAGCCTGCTAATTACTATGAAATGTTTGTATCAGTTCAAGCCAAGTGGCAAGCGAGTTATAGTAGGCAGGTTGCCCAACATGTTGAAGAGTGGGAGACACACTGAAGTCCAACCAGTACTCATATGAAAGTACAAAAGAAAGCAGAACACTTAAGAAATGTCTTTCTCACTGACAAACTATCAGAAAAGGGAACACTGTATGGAATGTATGGATGTTCATGATAAGAAAATATTTGGGTTTAGAGTGTACCTAAACTTGACATAACATGCATACACACATCTAAAGTATCTGAAAACATTCACTGAGGACAGAGGTAAGAAAGTTGAATCAGAATGTAGGTCAGCTCCACGGCCCTTCAATAATATAATGAATAGGCATGCGTGTGTGTGTGTATGCGCATATGTGAGCACCTGGTGTTTGTTCTTGCGATCCAGCTGTCCCATCTTGTTGTTCATGAGCTCCTGTACAGTGTGAATCTCTGACTTCATTTCTTCTTTGGTGGCTTCCAGCTGGTTCTCCAACTTACTGATGAGGGGTTCACACCTGCAGCCATTGAGAGGGGCCTGCAGGATCATGACACAAACAGGAAATAACTTCTTTTTTTCCCCCGAACATTACACAATAGTGCTGTTGGAGGCAGATACTGAATATAACAGGCAACACAGAATGCTGAATACACCCCCTTGAATAATGAAATGACTTGTTTGTTCATCTTGGTGTAAAATTAAACTTTGTTAAACTTTGCAAAACGTCCACAAAACAGCAGTTTATCATGATCTGCGAATGAGTGACAAAAGCATGTGTTACATAGATGTTTACAGATAGAATCACTAAGTACTCAAATCTGTTATACTTGTGTTTCCTTTTCCTAGACAGAAGCGCTTGACCCCCCAGTGTAGAATGGACGGGTCTGTGACCAGCACTGTCATAGCTGCAGGACCGAATGGCTGCTGTTTTGCGCCGGACTCAATCCCCCCCACTCCCCCACCCCACATCCTTGACAAAAGTGACAAATTCTTGGTGTGTTGTCATTAACAGGGTGATATAAATGCTCAAGCCACACAACAAGTTGAAGAACACTCCTCTTGTTATAATGTCCAGTGTTGGGTAGGTCTTTCCTCCTTCAAAAGCCTTGAAGTTTGCCAGGACACATTTGAAGAGTTCTTTTCCAAAATGCGATAAACGCCAAAAAAAAAAAAAAAGAGTTTGTCATGTATATAAGAAATCTGTTATCTCTCTTAATCTGTTTTTGCCTGGTTAAAGAAAGGTATAATAATTAAGCATGAAGGGGTTTTTAGTGAACATGACACCTTAAACAAGCTCTAAAATTATGCTAAAGACAAATGCCATCTGGCAACACTAGCCGTTAGCCACATTAGCATAGGATTAGTGACCAATACATTTAAACCGATATTCCATATCAGGGTGTTAACTTAGTACTACAATGTTACCTGCATGATCTTGCCATCTTTGTCCCTGTAGAGTGTGTAGAGCTGGTAGGCCTTGTAGCTGTGTGGCGGTGGAACAACAGTCGGAGGGGAGGGCCTTGATTTGCTCTTTTTCTTCTGCTCAGTGTGCTTGTTCTCCCTCCTGGAGAGAGGGTCCGACAGGGATGGCTAAAATGACAAACACACATACAAATACCCCCTTAAAATGAAACAGTGTTTCCGATATATAATTAAAATATTCTGCAGTTTAAGTTTAAGGAAAAATCAATTAAAACCTCTTGTACCACTAATGTAGGCAGTCCTGTTATTAGTAACTGCTACTAATTTGCCATTGTAAGTCATACATGAATATAAAAGTTGACTTTTTTCCATTTCGGTTGCACACCTGTTTACATGTGTGTGTGAGAGATTGTACGAGAAACAGAGGGACATGCATCTCTCGTGGTATATAAAAAAATCAAGAGTATATTGTTGTGCTTTGTAAAGTCCTAAGCCATACTGCGACCTGAGTCAGGATAGAGTGATGTGATTATGTATGATTAGGCATCTCACCTTGTCTTTAACTCTGCTTTTGTCACGGCTCTTTTTAGGACGCTCTTCATTGGTATCAGGGGTTTCACTCCTGCGCTCTCCACGTCTCTGTGCTGTCCGCTCACTGCTGGGGGTGTCCTCCGCCGGGGACATGCTTTCCTGCAACCACAAGGTAATATCAGTAAGCCTCTCACCCACTGGGCAAGGGAGAAATTAAAAATATAGCCCATAGATCTCTATATAATGTTGTTTTTTGGCAGCCTGTCTTAATTTTAGCTTTAGTCTAATCTTTGCATCCAGCGGTCATTTTAGTTTTTATTAGTCTTAGTCACATCCAGACTCTTTTTAGTCTAGTCAAGTTTCAGATGACTAAATATCAGAGCATTTTAATCATATTTTAGTCAGAATGATCCACGACTACTATCGTCTAGTTTTAGTCAATGAAAGTTGTATTTTAGACTTTTTTTATTAATGCAAGTCAAAATAGTGTAAGTACATAATAGAATAGGCAAAATCTAAAATTTCAGTCAAGCCAATTGCACAATTACAACAAGGTTATCTGATTATATTACTGTTACCTTATAGACCCAAGAACACTGTACATCCATTCCAGACATGAAAGACACTGATTTTAATTTATAACATTTATTTTGCCAACCAACCATGTTAGAAATTAGACATCCAAACACAAATCTAAATAAAATAAATTAATAACAACACATAATAGAAAAAAAAGAATATATGTGTGTGTCTGTTGCCATAAAACCCACATTTGTAAAACTGGTAAAAGCCTTCACCTTTAGTGTGTGGGGCTGAACTCACCTGAATATTTTTAAAATCCTGAACAAATATAATCTACACAACCAATCCAGAACAAGGATCAGCCTTTTTGCCTGGAAATGGGAAAGGCTGCTTATCAAAATGCTGTGTGTGTGAGATTTGTGTTTGTGAGTCTGTGTGTCATTTCTCACTCCCTTTCAGGTTAACGGCTCTGCGTCCCAATTTTTTTGTCCAATCTAGATACATTTAATTCATATTAGAGCTGAGATTGGACCCAAAAAATGAAACCCGACCCGAGCCCGTGCACATTGTGCCCAAGCCCAGCTCGGCCCGAGCCCGATTTAAATGCAAACAATTTTTAATACGTGGGCCCTTATAAACCACGTTCTCAACTGTGGGTGCATTCCAAAATTGAACTGACACTCTGAGCTCCGAGGGTTCGGGTTCGGGCAGAGAATCTAAACTCTAATTCACAGTGACTCTCAATGGACAAAAGTATTGGGACGTAACGCCGTTCAACTTTAAGTTCGAGGGTCCTTAACTTTTTTCTCCACTCCCTAAAGGAAATAATGTCTCGTCTTGTTGTAGTCAACGAAAATGAAGATTTTAGCTTAATTTTTATCTTGTAAACCACATTTAGTCTCATTGTTATTCGTGAACAACACTACATTGTATATTTCATTTCGTTATCGTCACATGACCAGCATTTACATCGTGTCTAGTCTCATTTTTGTCACGTGAAAAATGTTTGTTGATGACGATATTTCGTCATAATTAGTTGACCAAAGCAACACTATCTCTATAGCAGCAGATCTATAGAATCATTTAACATTATCTGGATTTTTACAATATCCCACCACAAATCAGGATGATATCAAACCAGGCTGCTCACACCATCAATCACTTATTTACTTTTAAACGAGATGTGATTTAGATCTACCAAATACACATCGAGTATTACATTTTGCGGATAAGCCATTATACATAATACATTTTTCACCTGTATATACCTGGCTTGCTGATTGCTAACAATACATAATTTCCTGAAGATGTACTTGTTTTTTTTTTGTAGACCAAATGCAATGCACACTGGTCATGTCCTAATTCTGAGCTCCAGCTTTAGCATTAAAGATACACTTCACTGAGGTCAAACTCTGAAAAACAGCCTCGGCCCATTATACTCCTCCTCCAAACTTTAAACCTAGCATTGTACTGTCGGTTAGGTAGCATTCTCCTTGCCTCCACCAAGCCCATATCTATCCAACAGACTGCCGGTGAAGCGTTCTACACCACTACAGTTGATTTTACCCATAGATATCTTAGGCTTGTTTACAGATACTCAATCATGGAAACCCAGTTCGAGCTCCTCATGCACAGCTCTGGTGTTGATGTTCCTTGCAGATGTGCTTTGATAGCCACTACTCTCATCTGCACATGTTGCTTCCACTAGACAATATTTAAAGTTGGACAGGTCAGATCTGAGGGCAGAAATTTCATAAACGTCACAGAACTTTTCAGTGTTAGTCAGCATTCCAGTGTTTGTCCTCATTGTGTCATCATTGTGTCGTCCTCGTTTGTCGTCATTGTGCTTGATTTTATACACCTGTAAGCAATGGGTGTTGCTCAAACACATAAACTCAGCAATTAGGAGAGTCCACAAATATTTGGTCATGTAGTTTATACTTCAATAAGTTCTCACACTACATTTTGGTGTTTGCAACCGCTGAACCCTGTGTAACCCATAAGCCTGCGGGATCTTGCTTCACAGCTCACTGATGAAGGACCTACCAGTGTGTCTGTGTGGGTGTGTCTCTGCATGCAAAGACCTAGCCTCTGAATGTTATCTGGCAGAACCTTCATTTTCTATTCTCTCTAATTCTGGCAGGGTATGTGTAAGTATGTTTAGTTATGGATGAGAAGAGGAACAAAGGGAAAAGAATGTGTGTGTGTGTGTGTGTAGGGTGTCTCTTTCATTTCTACCTTACTCGGCAGCATCTCATCCCGTGGGACAGACTGTGCTCGTCCTTCAGCCTTTAGCTTGTCCCTTCTCTTTCTCACACTCCTCCCACGAGAAAAGCTCTGAATCTGAACACACAAACACATACAAGACATTCATATGAACCCCACCTAGGGAAAAGTACAAAGCCTGGCACCCAAGCCTTGTTCTCTACAAATATGTGCTTAAACCAGCATGAATTTAGCTTGAGGTATTTAGCATTAATAATTACAGATTCTGCTCAGTCTGATCTGCTTTAATCATAGGACTCACACAAGCTCAATGTGACAACACTTCGTAAAAAGTCTCCAGAATAAGTGTGAGACTCCTTTTGTATTCAGTTTACTCATAGCACTTGAAGTCATTGTAATGTAATGATGTAACATAAGTATTCAATTATAACATGCACTAATCTTGTTTACGTAAGGGGGTGATTGTTCCTTAAATTCTTGTTTTGTAAACAGACAGATTAGTACCCTTTAGCTACCCTTATAAAGGATTTATAAATGGTTTAATTTGGTCACCACATTAGCTAGATATATTTCCATGAGAAAACGTTAAGTGAGATTTCAGGGTGGCTATAAAACCAGTATGCCGAGACACCCAAGCACTGGTTTAATGGGCAAAAAAGTTTGTGTTCAAAAAATCTTTTTGGAAAGGGGATTCTAACCAGTGATGTTCTGATTCACTTCATTCAATGCATCTTGCCACTGAATGACAATTTATGGTTAAGTATGCATTCAAGGAACTCTGCCCTTGATAAACTGAATGCAAGTGCAACAGGGAGTGGTCTTAAGTATGTGTCAGAATTGTAATTTTTTCAATTATCCTGCCTTGGATGAGAGGCGGCTCCAAAAATGACAAATAATTATAATAATAAAACTTAAAAAGAATGACAGTGTGATCATGGAAAGCCATGTAAAATGCCTGACAGGTATTATAATGAACAGTACGATTTTAGGGTATTTAAAATACAGTGGGGGAAATAGTTTTGATCCCCTGCTGAATTTGAAAGTTTGCTGACTTACAAAAAATTGCATTTTATGGAGAGAGACAGAATATCAACCAAAAATCTGAAAAAAAGCATATTAGATAAAAGTTATAAATTGATTTGCATATTATTGAGTGAAATAAGTATTTGATCCTAGCCAGACCCAGCCAGACTTCTTGCTCCAACTGACTGGATGTGTGCCCATGTTGCATACAGATTACAACCAATCTACCAATTACAGATACTCCTGATCTTAGTTTCTTTCATTCCAACGTCTCGACCACCAAGGGCAATACCAAAGAGTCATCAAAGGATGTCAGGGACAAGACTGTAGACCTGCACGAGGCTGGAATGGGTAACAAGACCATCAGCAAGAAGCTTGCCTCATGGGGTGAAGACGATCATGAGAAAGGTGAGGGAGCAGACCAGAAGTACATGGGAGGAGCCTGTTAATGGTCTGAAGGCAGTTAAGACCACAGTCACTAACAACACTATTGGTATCAAACTACATGATAATTGATTGAAATCTTGCAGTGCTCACAAACCCCCCCAACCTCCTCCCCTCAGTCAGAACACTGAAAATGGGCTGTGGGTCCACCAGCATCACAATGACCATTTCATACTGCCAAGGTAGTAAAGGAGTGGCTAAAGAAGAAGAATATTAAGGTCCTGGAGTGGCCTAGCCAGTCACCAGACCTCAGTCCTATAGAACATCTGTGGAGGAGCTGATGTTCTGAGTTGCCAAGCAGGAATCAAAATCTAAAGGATTAGGAGAGTTTCTGTAATGAGGAATGGGCCAGTATCCTTCCCTAAGATGTGTGCAACCCTCGTGACTGACAACATAATGGACCCGATAATGCACACGGCGCAACGTGCTTTCGTCACTGGCGCAACCCATCATTGCTATTTTGTGCAAGCGCATCGTGCATTTTTCCGCCACAAATCTGTGCTGTGATTTTAGCAGATGACAATGCGCTGGGTGGGGCGGGACACTGGAAAGAAGGGGTGTGGCGAGGCGCATAGCGCG
>JBBMFX010581704.1:0-13998 GCA_037832545.1 Rhabdalestes septentrionalis | reverse complement strand
AGAGAGGGAGAGAGAGAGAGAGAGAGAGAGAGAGAGAGAGAGAGAGAGAGAGAGAGAGATACAGAGATACAGAGAGAGAGAGAAAGAGAGAGAGAGAGAGAGGTAGAGAGAGAGAAAAGACAGAGAAAAAGAGAGAGAGAAAAAGATATACATATATATATACACACACAAACACATCCATCCATGGCAAATTCCTATTCATTACTTGGTTGAGCAGTACTAGCACATAAGATGATGCTGAAAGTGTATAAAAAAGATTATGTCAGTGTAAATAAAACCAAATTTTAATCTGAGTGAAGGTTTCACACCGTTTGGAACCCTTGGCAAATTCCACAGATACAATTTTCCCATCGATGGAAAGAGGAGGCTGAAGAGCTTGCAGAATCTGTAGCAGCTGAGATGCCTCCTGAACACAAGAGCAACAATCACCACCCAGTTTAACATCATTCAGTAATAAGCAAGCCAGTTAAACAATAAGTAATGCAACAATTTGGCAGTATTGAAGTAAGGTATGTGTTGACTTTAGGCCTGCAGGTAATATCATGCTCATACATTAAACAATCAGCTTGCACTACCTGACATTTGCTTGCCCCTCCCAACCCAATGCAAATTTATAAATCATCTTGTGAGGTTCGCTATGGCCCTGGAGTTGAATAAATTCAGTATCTGAATTTATTTGGGTGTTTTACCACAATGGTGGTGAGCTGCAGGAAGGCAAATCCACGGTTGAGCTGGGTCTGTTTGTCTTTAATGAGCCGGACATTTGAGGGCGAGAGAGTGGCGAAGGGAGCGAGGGCGGACAGAATCGCCTCCAGACTGGTGTGAGGACCCAGATTCCTCAGGATCAAGGCTGCACAAGAGATACACACAGCAACATGGGCGTTTCTTTTATTTGTACATACACTCAACAAAAATATAAACGCAACACCTTTGTTCCTGCTCCGATTTTTCATGAGATGGATCTAAAAATCATTCCAGATCCACAATATTACCATTTCTCTCAAACACTGTTCACAAATTAGTCAAAAATGTGTGATAGTGAGCACTTCTGCTTTGCTGAGATAATCCAGCCCACCTCACAGGTGTGCCACATCATGACATCATGAGTAGTGCACAGGTGTACCTTATACTGTAATTTTTTTTCTCTGCAGCCCAGGGGTTGGGGACCTACACTCTGACACCATGTGTAAAAGATCCAATCCAATCCAACTTTATTTATATAGCACATTTTAACAACTAAGACAGTTTCCAAAGTGCTGCACAAAAGGATAAAAATAAGATGCCACATACTTATTCATTTAGCATCACTAGTCGTCATAAAAACCAAAGTAAAAGAACATAAAACAATGAAACTAATAAGAACAAATCAGAATATTGTTAAAAACTAAGGTAATACAAATAAATAAATAATGAGTGAAATTAAAAATACAAAAATAGATAAATAAAAAATAACTAAAATAACTTAAATATATATTGTGCTAAGGCTAAAAACTAGGGTAATAGAAATAAATAATGAGTGAAATTAAAAATAAATAAATAAAATAAAATAGATAAAAAACTAAAATGCATAAAAATACAGAGGACCACACAACTCACGACGTGTTAAAAGCCAGTGAATAAAAGTGGGTCTTCAGACGGGATTTAAAACACTCCACAGTGGGGGCTGTTCAAATGTGGAGGGGCAGAGCATTCCAAAGTTGGGGGCCGACCACAGAGAAGGCCCTGTCTCCCCTGGATTTAAATCTCATTTTAGGCACCACAAGCTGGAGCTGGCCCTCAGACCTCAGAGCGCGCGCCAGTGTATACATATGGATGAGGTCTGTGATGTACTGAGGGGCCAGTCCATTCAAAGCTTTAAAAACAAACAACAAAACCTAAAATTGATTCTAAAACGCACTGGGAGCCAGATGCAAAGACTGTGTTACAGTGTGTTACAGTAGTCTAGCTATGACGATATAAAAGCGTGCACAGCCTGTTCAAAAGTTTTTAAAGATAAAAAAGGTTTTACTTTGGCTAGAAGCCTAAGATGAAAAAAGTTAGATTTAACAACAATGTTCACCTGCTTGTCAAATTTAAGCTCATTGTCTATGGTGACTCCAAGGTTGGTGACCAAGGGCTTGAGGTAATTATCAAAAGGACTTAAATCCATTAGGGGGTCTTTGTTTCCAAAGATTATCACCTCGGTTTTGCCCTCATTAAGACATAGAAAGTTGTGGGCCAACCAAGCCTTCACATCATTGAGACAGTCCAAGAGGGGCGTCAGGGGGCTGGACTAATTTTTTCGGAGTGGCAGATAAATCTGACAGTTATCTGCATAGAGATGGTATTGTATGCTGTGTTTGTTAAAGATAAAGCTGAGAGGGAGGAAGTACAGCGCAAACAGAACAGGTGCCAATATTGAACCCTGGGGACTCCAGAGTGGAGAGGCGCAGAATGCGAGGTCAAACCCCCCAGCCTGACAGAGCATGACCTCGCCTCAAGGTAAGACCTAAACCATTTCAGAACTGTTCCCCTGACACCTACACAGTTTTCCAAGTGATTTAAAAGAGTTGTGTGGTCCACTGTGTCAAAAGCAGCTGTCAAGTCTAGAAGCATTCAAATGGCAGAATCGCCAGAATCTGTTACTAAAAACAGGTCATTAAAAACCTTTAAAAGTGCAGACTCAGTGCTGTGAAAGGCTTTGTAGCCTGATTGTGCTTCTAAAAAAGACAGTAACTGCTCTAGAACAGATTTTTCCAATATTTTCGCCATTAGGAGAAGTTTGGAGATAGGTCTATAGTTTGTTGCCTCTGAAGTGTCTGTGCCTGTTTTTTTCAATAAAGGTTTGCAAAAGAGAGGCACCAAACCAGAGACACGACTACTGTTTATAATTTTCAAAACAGTAGGGCCTATGGTTGCCCACACATCCTTGAAAAAGTGTGGAGGGACAGGGTCAGTTGGACAAAATGAAAGTTTAAGTTTACTGACCATGTCAGAGAGACCTTCAAAAGATACTGGCTCAAAATTGCTAAAAGTAAAAGAGCAGACCGTATCATGGAAAGGATTGGATAAAGGAGTAGCAATATTAAACCTAATCTTGGCAACTTTTTCGGTAAAAAAATGGAGAAAAGTGTCACAGTCCCCAGAGGGCACTTCAACTTCAGCATGGACAGGTTTAAGAACAGAGCCTATGACAACACAGAAAGGAGTTTCAATGCTACCAGACTCCTCAAAACAAACCAAGCCTGTTAAATAACTGAAAAGTCATCAAGTGGAACAACAAGCAGAAGGTAAAAAGTTTGGTTCAGATACAGTTTATCTTGATTTTAAGTGTCTTCGCACGGGTAAATAATTTTAAACATACAAATAATACAAAGTGAAAGATCGTCAGATGCTTCATACCTTACCATCCCATACCATACCATTTTATTTATAAAGCACTTTTAAAACAGCAGCAAGGCTAACCAAAGTGCTGTACAGTAGCAGCAAAACATAGAAACTGAAAAAAACACCACACAGGCCAATGAGAAAAAAAAAAAGGAAAAAGAGAATAAAATAGTGAAAACAAAAAGTAACATAATAAAATAAGATAAAGTAAAATAAATACAATAAAATAAAATAAATTAGTAAAATAATAATCTATAAAATCAATAAGTAAATAATAAAACAAATAGTAATAATATTAAAAAAATCTATACACACAGAAAAATCTAACAAATACAAAAGCCACATAAGTCACCACCTCACTCTGCGAGTGAAGGAGCCTGTCTAACATGGCTTGGCAAGTCATCCCATAATTGTGAAGCTGCGACTGAAAAAGCCCTCTCACCTCTGAGTTTGCAATGTGATATGTTTCTTTTCTGCAGACCTGAGAGAGCGGGATGGTATAAATGGGTGCAGAAGTTCAGACAAATAAAGTGGGGCAGAGCCATTCAAAGACTTAAAAACAAATAAAAGAATTTTAAAACAGATTCTAAAATGAACTGGAAGCCAGTGAAGGGAAGCCAACATTGCGGTAATATGTGTTCTCCTGCTAATACCAGTTAAAAGTCAAGCTGTGGCATTTTGCACCAATTGTAGGCATGCCAAGGAGGCCTTGCTAACTCCAAAAAGAAGGGAATTACAGTAATCAAGGTGAGTTGTTATAAAGGCATGGATCACTGTTTTGAGATTGCGTTTAGACCGAACTGGTTTCATTTTTGACGGCCGCCTCAACTGGAAAAGCAGGATTTTACAACAGCATTTATCTGTTTTCAGAGCATTTATCTAATTTCAGAGTAGCGTCCATTCTAATTATGGCTTTTTCAAAAGGGGCCAGAGTCAACAAGTCAATGCGGGAGATCTGATACCGCCATTGGGTCTAAACAGCCTGACTTCAGTCTTGTTCTCATTAACATCCAGAAAATGTAATGCCATCCAATTCTTGACGCCAGTAAGGCAGTCAAGGAGAGGCTGAACAGAACACACACCCTTGTGCTTTGGTGGAAGATAAACCTGACAGGCATAACAATGAAAATAAATATTATGTTTCCGGAATGCTGTTTGATGGCTACTAGCTTTCAGTTCTTGTTCATGGAGACTTTTATCTCGGCAGTCGTGTTCAGACAGTCATGCTCTAAAACTCTGACCACAAAGTAAAACTCATCGCAAACTGTGGAAGTGTAAAAGTCTGAATTGGCAGATTGTTGGGAAAAGTATATGTTGATCTATCGATGAGCCATAACATTATACCCACCTGGCTGATAACATGTATAGTTCTGTCTCACTTAGACCAGGACTCCTTACAACCTCTGAAGGTTCTGCTGGGGTTTCTGGCCCCAGGGTGGTAGAGGAGAGGCGGAGTATCCAGGATTCCGTTTCCTTTATCCAGCACATTCCACAGATACCCAGTCAGACAAGACCTGAGAAAACTGGAAGTCAGGTCAACACCTGGAATATTTTCAGACCATTCTTGAACTATTACTGCAGCATGACAGTGTGAATAAACAGTGTGAAGAACACCTTCACTGTGAGGAGGTCTCCTGGGCCTGGGAGGTGGTGCATGCCAAAGTCCTGAATACTGGGACCCAAACACGGCTTGTCTTCTTCCTACAAAGTCAAAGTCAAAGTGAACTTTACTGTCTTTTTTCTATAAATGGGTACACAGAAAAAACAAAAAGCCCATGGTTTAAACATAATTATGTTTACACACAGTGTACGTATAAAAAGATGACATTAAAAGACAAGAGTGTAGGCAGACAAGAGAACACTGCATCAAGGACAGTGCAGAAATATGCAGAGGCATTAACAGCAGACAATGACATTAAATAGAGCTATTTTCAAGTAAATATGTTCGTACAATCCAACATGTCCTGATATGTGCAAAAAGAAGTTATTAGTGCAATTTAGATTAATTGTGCAAAGTACTAGACTGATTCACAGTAATGATGAGGTACAGTGAGAAGTGAGGGTATATGTGACCAAGTTATTTTGCAATTTCAGTTAATTAAAGCATCTGTGTGCAAAAAAATATTTTTATGTTTGTATGGGGTTAAGATTGGGTGGGGTAGAGTGGAGGAGCCTGGGGGGCAATGTGTGTTTAGGGTAAGACGGGGATTAGCAGGGGTGTAGGTAGAGTGGAGGAGCCTCGGGGGCAGTGTGGTGTTCAGGGTAAGACAGGGGGTTTAGTGGGGGTGTAGGTAGAGTGGAGGAGCCTGGGTGGCAGTGTGGTGATCAGGAGTCACGCTGGCTGGTCAGTCTGGTCTTGTGGATCCGGCTCTGATGCTGAAGTACCTTCTCCTGGATGGTAGAAGTGTAAACAGTCCATGAAAGGGGTGGGAGGGGTCCTGCACAGCCCTGCAGGCTACAGGGGATCCTGGTGCTGGGTCTTCCTCACCAGCCCATACACATCGGCCATGCACACGATGTCCATGAAAACATGATTCATCCGACCAGGACACCTTCTTCCTGCACCATGGTCCAGTTCTGATACCCTTATTGACAGTTTTGGTTGTGGACAGCAGTCAGTGTCAGACTCTGCCATGCTGCCCTATGCAGAGCAAGCTGTGATGCACTATGTGTTCAGAAACCCTCTTCAATCAGAGCCGGTGTTACCTTTTCAGCAGTTTGTGCTACAGTTGCTCCTCTGTGGAATGGGACCCGCCGGACTGGCCTGGGGAAGCCGGGACCCTGGAGTTGGACGATACACAGATATGGATCCAAGTTAGACAATGTGGAGTGGGTTTATTCAAAGTCAGAAATGCAAGAGGCAAAGGCCACAAGGCAAAAGAGCGATTCAGAAATCAAGGAAAAGGTCAGAAACACGAGAATGAAAAACACACAAGTTACCCAGAAACCGCTTGATCACCAGGCAGGGCGGAGAGAACGTCTCCCAAACAGTCTGGTCTTCATTCAGATCTTTATTCTCACACATTTCCTGTCAAGAACTTTCAGTTTTTCAGTTTTTCAGTTTCCAGAATTGGCTGCTTACTCTTTTCCCCGGTACAACTGGAAAAATATTATCACCGATATTAACACTGGTTATGACCATTCAGCCGCTTTAATACATGTATTCTAGTGGTCTGGTGGTTAGGGATCTATCCCTTCTATCAGCAGGTTGTGGGTACGAATCCCAGGACTGCTAATGGCACCACAGAGGTCCCCTGTGTGTCACTGCAACGGTTTATCTGACAATGAATGCAGGGCACTGTAATTTCCTCCAAGATACCGTAAACTCCGGACTACAGAGCACATCTGATTAAAAGCCGCATGCTCTAATTTTAGAAAGAAAATCAGTTTTGTACTTGTATAAACCGCACCGGATTATAAGCCGCGTGTGTCTCACGCTGTAAAATGAGATTTCTACACAAAATGATTTTACTTGTAAACATTACGGTAACATAAACAAATACATATTGCACATGGTTTTATTTTCCAAACAGTGTGTGTAACGCGGCTCCCTTTAAGTATACATACGTATCAGTAACACACACATAATGTTGCTTCTGCTTTTTTACTGAACAGTGCAGGAACAACATTCCATCTCCTAACAGGCGGTGAAAATATACACTGTATATATACTGCAGCTACCAAGAAAAGTCATTAATCGCCTTCTTCATCTTTCTTATCTTCGTCATGGGTTGGGCTTAGGGGGCCGTGCCCGCCCTCGGACTGCCCGCTTCCGGGATTGGTCTGGGAGTTTGAGTCTAAACACTCATCTCAGCACATAAAACGTATCAACCCGAAACGAGCCTATAAAATGTGTTGCCTCCCCAAAGATCCTCAGCAAATCCGTGTCTGGTGCCGGGTCTGGTTAAGAGGCGAAATGTTTTTGGTGCCATGAAAAAAAAATGCATTAGCCGCACCGTATTATTTGTGAAAAAGTAGCAGATTATAGTCTGTAATTTATGGTAAGTATAATATATTGAATAAATACAGATGAAATTAGGTTTTGCTGACTGGGTGTAACAAATTTATCCAATGACTGTAGACTAACATATCAGTAACTTTATTCTGAAATATCCTATAGTGTCTTGCAGGCAAGAACACACTTACTGCTGATATAAACACATTTAAATGTTTTTCTTGGCTGACTAAGACTTTTGCAGAGTCCCGTATATACAGTCACTCTCTCGCACTTTCGACTGTCAGGTTGCAGGAAAAATCGCTGCTGACTGTAAAGTAAACCAAGATCTTTTTCCAGTTCCTCTCAGCAGTGCTGGGCCGTTTTCCTCTTCTCCAGTTTTAAAGAGCATAAAAACAGCTAAACACAGAACTCAACCCTGAACGAGGACAAAAAACAGATTCATGACTAGAAAACGATTAAGGTTTAGGGGCAGAGTTAAAAGTAAATTTTACTCTAAATTGACTTGAGCAAACAAAGTATGTGGGAATAAATACATAAATAATGGAAAAATGGAGTACAGCACAGAGACTATAATGTTTGTCCATTGTACTTCACAATCAATCCTGAACTATATTCATATGAGCAACAGAGTGCTGGAGCATGTGTACGAGTGACATTGTGACTCGCTGGGGGGGCAATGCCTTCAAATGCCCCCCCTTGCGAGTCATCACTGCATGACAGAATGGAGGTTATGGGGTGGAGGTTAGGGGGTGAAGGTTATGGGGTGGAGGAAGCTCAGTAGGATACTTGCCTCTGGACCATAAGATCATGGGTTCTCCAGCACTACAACTGGGTCCTTGAGCAAGACCCTTAACCTGCTCCGGGGAGACTGTCCCCTGTAATTAGGGAATGGAAGTCGCTTTGGATAAAGGCGTCTCGTAAATGCCGTAAATGTAAATGTAAATGTAAATGAAATCACTGTATGACATCATAGTCGTGGCGTCCTCTTGTCCCTTGGCGTTCCACCCGACTCTAACATCTGTGGTGTTGCTCATCCTATGATGATCCTGATGATCCATCCAGGTGTCTGTGATGCTACATGCGCTCTGAACACCATGAGGAGCTTTTAGCGATGGCTTCAAAAGCTTTAGAGTCTTCCTGCATACTCCTCCAGTATCTCTCCAGAACTGATGACCAGGGGCGCTCACTGGTTTGAAAGAGGAGGTTTCGGCGGCAGTGGCGTCCTTTCTGCTGAAATGCTTTCGACTCTGATACGCCTCCTCTAGGAAAACAAACAACTAGAAAGAAAGAAAGAAAGAAAGAAAGAAAGAAAGAAAGAGAGAGAGAAAGAAGGAAAAATATTTTTATAAAATGAAAATAGTTATTTTATGGTGAAAACTGCTTTTTGTTTTAATCTCTGCAGTTTATAGGTTGCTGTCTAAATACCCCAAGTCCTGAGAGGGGGTTACATTTCATTTACAGATTTTTAATAATGTCATAAATCACACAGGAGATGTTCACCATGACTGATATACCATGTTTCGTTTATTGCTCAGTCCCATTCAGCTTCATCCTGGGAGGCATCATGAGGAAACACCACGTGAACCCGACCAAAACAGTTAATCACGTTTTCGGAGCAGCACCACACACGAATACCAGCATTAACCTGCTAACGTTAGCTAGTTAGCATGTAAAATAGCCAAAGTTAGGATGTGGGAGTTTGTCGATTAGCAACTTGGGTAAACAAGGATAAAACTGTGAACAGTCAGGATGGCCAAGACAACCTGCAGACCACTTTAACAAGAACTATATATATATATATATAAATGTATATATATACATTTCAGGACACTTTTTTATGTTAGAAGTGTTTGGATGCTGAAAGAAATTTGGCAGTTGGCAAACAGAAGCTATTCTCCTATGTCTCCCTTAAGCAGGAAATGCTGTGTTTGAGTTTCAGGACAGAGAGGCTTTCTGGTGACCGTGTGAGAAGAGCATGTTTTATTTCAAGGACACAATTAACAGATAAATCTCTCTCTGTAATCCCTTAATTTCAACAAAGTAAATATATAATAATTATCCTCCATGTAAACTGTAACTGTACAGAAACACAGTTACTCGTATGATGTTCCAATCGCCCCTGCAATTAAAATTGTTGTGGGTTTGAATCCCAGCACAGCCAATGTCACCACCCTTGAGGAAAGTACTGTTCACACACACTGCTCCCACACACTCTGCTCCCACACACACTGCTCCACAGGTGCTGTGTTTCTGGCTTCCTACTTTTTTACTTGGTTTAATGGGTTAAATGCAGATAAAGAATTTCACACTGTGTGCTGTTTTAATATGTGACTATATAACTTTACTTTACTTTACTTTACTTTACTATCACCTGCTATCACCACACAGCGGGTCGTGCTGGCGTGAGATGGATGGAGCCTCGGATCTGCAGGAGAAAGCCTAACAGGGAAAAGTAAACAGTGAGCGTATTAAAAGGCGGTGAATGGGCTTTCTTGGGCCAATAATTCATCCCTGCACTTGTTAAGCAGCAGAGGGGGAAATGTCGAGAGCACTCGCAGGATTTGGAGAACCCCCACCAACACCCCCCACCACCACCCCTCCTCCTCCTCCTCCTCAGCCAGGCCTGATTTATTCCGCACCAGGAAAATACATGCACTTCTCATAAATCACAAACATTTTATACGAGCAGAAATAAGACCCTGTGCTGCATATGGAAGGTTTTAGGCCCCGTTCAGGACGAGTCGCTTCAGGACGGCTATTCAGGGGGACAGAGATGGAGAGAGAGGAGACGGAGACGCCACTTTCAGTCCAGGTCTCAATCACCAGGCCGGAATGCAAATTTACGTCATGTATGTTTTTTGCGTTTTTGTTTTTTTTTGCGTAAGACACACTCCACCGTTTGCGTAATGTAATTTGTAGCACACTGGAGCGTACGGGTGAAATACTGTCGGGGCTGGGGAGTGCGTTTCTCTTCCCCCCCTTTTTTTTCCCTCTTACTGTAAAAGTGAAATACTGCAAACCATGTGCAGATAATTCTTACGCAAGGAGATATACGGTTTGGGACCAGCTGGGGACTGCTTTTCCCAGCATGCTTTTGTGTGCCCTTTGACCTCTACTAAATCACTTCATACGCACGCTGACCAGCGCCACGATCTCCATCTTCCTGCACATGAGAGGAAAGGGAAGCGGCGGTGTGTCGCGCTAATGTGCCCGCGGACGCGAGGAAATAAATTCGATGGACTCGCCGACGGCTCTGTGGAAATGGGGCGGCCCATAAAGCCCATAAAACTCATAAAACACCTACAATTAACAAAACCTACAGAGGAAACAAGACGATCTTCTAACGCAAACTACATTTGGCCAACTCTATACATTATATGGACAAAAGTATTGGGACATGCCTCTTTTTTGGGGTTTGGTCCCTTTCATTCCAGTGAACGTCAATCTTAGTGCTCCAGCAGACCAAGACATTCATACAGCGCCAATCCTCCAACTCTGTGGACCCAGTTTGGGGAAGAACCTTTTCTGTTCCAGATGGATTGTGCTCCAGTGCGAGAGCTTTAAGGTGGCTCTTCAATGCCATCAGTGGCTGGGAACACTTCCAGAGTGAGATGGGATGTTTCTCCATGGACCATCATACAGCGACATTCAAGACAGTGCAGGTCACAACAGACTACAGATGATAAACGGACAAGTGTGGACGCACCGTAAAGCTCTTGGAGTTACGAGTGTTGCACCATAGATCTGATAATTGCACTGCCGGCAGTTACAGCATTGAACAGCCTGTAATAAACAGACACTACAGCAGTGTAGCAGTAATGTGAAGATTAGACAGTCCACCCGATTGTAAATATTGAAACATAAGGTGGTTTTCCTTTGCCTGATACCTGGTTCGGTTCGGCTCTACTCGCCTCTTTTGCTTTTCCATCACTAAAACCTGGTACCCATTTACTATTCTTGTGGGGGTTCTCCACTGACTGGTACCAGTTCGGTTCTACTCTGTTCAGTTTCCACTACACCTGGTTGCTATAACAACTAAACTATAAACATTCTGAGATGCAGAGCGAGCGGAGCTAAGGTAAAAAATAACACCGTTACAGTGGTCAGAATGGATTCAACTCAGAGGGGTTTTATTTCTTCTCCTTGGTTTGTGTCTGTTTGAGACAGTTTCTTACCAGACAAGGCTTAAAGAAGCACGGCAGCTGACTGCTGGGAAAAAAACACCGGGACGCAACGACAGCAACCACCAATCAGGAACTTCCAATATGTACACGTTAGGGCATTAATGACTTCAGATTTTTCCTAGTCGACTAATTCATCACGATAGTCGAAGTTGAGTTGACTAGTCGTGATGACGTCAAACACACGCATGAACAAAGGTGTCCTACACTGAGAAATTTTTATTAAAGTTCTCTGTAACATTAACAGTCAACATGACAATTAAATTAAACAAAACAAAGGCTGATACCATGAAGGTTCTGGTAAATTTAAGTATAAACAGAAAGTGGGCAGAGTTTAAGCCCAGCGCTGCTCAGCTCCTCTGAACCGGACTCCCTGCAGTGCTACCATTAGCATGTTAGCTAGCTGTGCCGTTTCAGAACCATTCAGAAGGCTGGTTCTGTCCCTGCACTTTTACACCATCTTGCAGGTTCTGCAGGTCTCCTGCTGTTTGTGTGTCTAGAGTCAAGGATCTCCACACGTGTGATGTGTCTCTGTTCTCTGCTGCCGTCTGTCTCGTCTTGTTGTGGTCTCGTGTTTACACTCCACTCTATGTGCCAATGGTTCCGCCCCTTTTATGAAGGAACTATAGTAATTGGTTAAACCAAGGAATGTGTGTCAGCATCAGCTAATCAGAGGCAGAGACTGCAATACTTCCAAAGCGAGGGCGATTGAGAGAGAAAAAAACACAAACTCTCAGAGGCCGTCGACTAGTGCCTCTATAGTCAACTAATCGACTTTTGTGCTAATGCCCTAGTACACGTCATCATATAGTATCGGTTCAGCATGCTCGGAACCTCGGCCAAGGTGGAACCAAGAATAGTCCTGGGTACCAGATTTATAATGGAAAAGCAATTAAAGCGAGTAGACCGAACCGGACCAAGCCGGTACCAATCAGTGGAAAGCCACCAAAACTGAGCATAGTAGAACCGAACTGATCTGAACCGAGCCGGTACCAGTCAGTGGAAAACCACCAAAACTGAGCATAGTTGTGACGGCTGCTCCGTCCCGTCTGTGTAGAGCCTGTTCCCTGTCTCCTGTATATTTGTTTTCCCTGCGTCTCTTTAGTTTTTGCCAGTTTCTGTTTGGGTCCCTTGTTCTCTGCGGGGGGGTTCCCGCCCCTTTTATATCGTGTCCCTGTCTGATTGGTTTCTCCTGTTTCCTGTTCATCAGTTCCCTTTTTCCCTTACCTAGGGTTTCTGCCCCATTTGTATAGCGTCCCTGTGATTGGTTACACCTGTCTCCTGTTTGTCAGTGGTTTCACCTGTGTCTGGTTTACCTCCAGGTACTTAAACGCTTAGGGTTCCTAGGATCAGGGGAGGAGGATCCTGAAGGCGGCATTTGTCGCACTGCATGGTTGCAGGTTGCCTCGTGCCTTGGTCTCCGTCTCCGTCTCCGTCTCCCCAGTTGTTAATGCTTTTCTGTTTTCCAAATCCGGGTTCCTGCAGTTTTTGAGTCGCCTGTGGCGCTCGGTTGGCGTCAATCACTGTTTCCCCATGCAGAGGCTCTCGACAGTTTCTAGAGGAGGGTGTCCCTCGATTTTTCGAGGAGAGAGCTTATTCTTTTTTCCTCTGTTCATGTTCTCTCTGTCTGTTTTCCAGGGTTCCTGTGTCATGTATCCACGATCCTGTTCATGTTTTGCCCTGTCTGTTTTCCATGGTCCCCGTTTCATGTATCCACGTACATGTTCACGTTCATGTTCCTGTTCATGTTTTCCTAGTCCTCTTTTCCATGGTTCTTGTTTCATGTAACCATGTTCATGTTCACGTTCTCGTCCAAGTTCACGTTTCCAGGTCGCCAACTGTGACAATAGTAGAACCGAACTGAACTGAACCGCGCCGGTACCAGGCAGTGGAAAACCACCAATATATACAAATTATCATAATTACACATGAGCATGTGATCTGAAGGTGTGCTGCGGTCCGAGACGTCAGCAGCAGATCCGTAAGTCCTTTAGTTTTGGGGGGGGGCATGGATCAGACAGCTTCTTCTGGACGTCCCACCGAAGCTCTGGACTCCAAACACATTCAACTGAATCCCGTCCCCGTCCTTTCAGAGGGACCCTGTCTGAACGCTACTTCAGCTCTCAATACGAGTTTCTAATTTCAATACAAGCCACTTACCGCACCTTTCCACTGTGTGAGAGAGAGAGAGAGAGAGAGAGAGAGAGAGAGAGAGAGAGAGGGGGCGGGTTGTTCAAGAGCTATCTGCTGTCAGTGATGGTGTGCATGTTCTTCAGCTTCTTGGCTCCAACTTTTGTCTTATTCATTCATAACTTTTTTTTAACAATAGCTCACACTTACAGGTAATAACTGCCAGAGAGAGCCTCCACCCCCCACCCCCCACCCCCCACCCCACACACACACATACACACACTTTCTCAGACAATAATTTGAAATGTGTTTCGTGGGTGGTCACACTGAAACGATTTAGATGAATCTCTTGGGCTCTCCCTC
>JBBMFX010581695.1:0-13998 GCA_037832545.1 Rhabdalestes septentrionalis | reverse complement strand
CTATGTTGCACAGACAGAATTTTGAGTGAAGGTGCCAAGTCAGTCAATGTCTTATCTTGTGGTGAATTTCAGGCTACAGAGGCCTGTGCTTGCTGTAAGGTACTACAATCTGTCTGAATGATTACATGCATCATATGATCATTATATAACATTATAGGCAGCTTTTTTCTTTTTAAGGGCCTACTGCAAATGTTCTAACATTAAACTAAATATCTATTGTCAAATAAAATAGATATTACTAAATCTAAACCTTAACTTCCAAACAAAACATAAATCTAAACCTAAACTTAACTTTAAACCTAAACCTAAAGTAACAATGATATTGAATAGAACCATAGTAAGTTTTTCTAACAGCAGGGAACAAGCGACAACCAAAGCAAGCGACAACCAAAAAAAACAACACAGCAAATCCCAAGGTTTGGTCCGCATTTGGACTGAACTGCAAGTCTTTCTAGACCCAGTCCACACATCATATTAGGAATGCATTTACGCGATGCAATTAAGTGTATGTTTTAAAAAATTATTCGTTTTGTAAAATGTAACATATTTTAGATTTTGACAGCGATCCCGGCCTGAGATTAACTGATGCAACTTGGACGCACTCCATTTCTCAGGCTTCTGAAGTCCGCAAAGGCTAATGGCTATTCACGTGCAGTACGAGTGAGCGAAATACCTGTGTCATTATAAGAGTCACCGCAGAAGGGCTCACTTGTCATCCCGGCCCTTTGACCTTATCTAGAAATTCGATTTTGACCTTTGAAGTTTGAGAACCCATAACAAAACACTTTCACCTTATGTCCAAACCAGCCATGAGTGGGAGAGCCACTTTTTAAAAATGTACCATTATAAATATCGCAGCTAATCTGTTATCAAAATCTCATTAAACTAGTCAGATAAACCAGCTGATGATTCAGTACTTTGACTTGATGTGCAGATCTGCCCTAGCAAGCATATACATTTTTGCAAAACTTCATTTATTTGCATTTATTTAAATGTTCTTTTTCATTAAATGTAAATAAACTTTAACAGTTTTTTTTTTTCATTTTTGTGTAATCATTGTTTTTAAATCTAATAGTAAAAATGTCAATCTATGCAATAAGCAAACACTTTTTATAACCTAAGAGCCATTACTATCAACAGCAATGCGGCAGAGTGAGAGTAGCGAGTATGAATCACCTGTTGGCTACTGTGTGTTTATCTGTGATAGATTGCATGTGTGATTGTTGATTGCCTGTGGTTTCATGCTATTATCTTTGGAAAAATTCAAAATATGGTCCCCAGTGGAGCAGGCAAGGGGCCAGTTGTGGGCTGTGGGGGGCAGACACTTGGAGATACTAATGGGTGAGTAATTTACGGTTTTGTTCTCTTCAGTCATTAGCAAGCCCCTCTGCTGTGTGTCCCCTTAATGACCATAATGCCTTGCTCAAGAGAAAAGAGAGAGAGAGAGAAGAGGAACTATGACCAACAAAGAAACAGTATGGTCAGACAATCACTGAGTAATGAAAGAGCCATAAACAGAGACTGCAGCAGTATTACACACAGTGGGACGGGACCGAACTGTAGCGGAATAGTGTCTGAGTGGGTAATGGGTGGAGTGTGTCTGGAACAGTCTCCAAAGCTTATACAAGCACATTAATCCCACACCACATATTACTCTCACAATCAGAAGCTCTGCAAACAGCAAGAAATAGGCACACAAACACACACACACACACACACACACACACACGCGCACACACGCACACACATGCACACAAACACACAGAGGAGCACATTAGCAAAGGCTGCATTACATTGTGAAAGCGGGTTCAAGAAGAGGTCTGTTTAACAGACATCCTAAAGGGCGAAGAGAGATAAGCATCTGTAATCAGCTCCCCCAGCCAGTGTCAAGTGATTTTGCTGAAATATTAAAAGCCAACAACTGATCCTGGATCACCAATCCTGTTTAGAGAAACCAAATACCCCAGGTCTCAAAGCTCTAATAGTGTTTTAGGCCATGCAAGGAGAGTGTGAACACGGAGCACAAACACGTTTATTTCAACACTTTGCCAATCGGGAAAGTGGGTAGCAGTGGTGAACTTGGTTGTAGTGTCTGTAGGAGAGGCGTTGGTCGAGCTAGAGGCAGCAGGAGAGAGAGAGGGGAACATTGGGCTGGAAGTAGCTGCATTAGCTTTCTCCATCCAGACCTCCAGAGGGGCGGAGTCTCAGGGCTGTGGCCGGAGTGCGTGAGAGAGAGCTGGTAGACGTAGTGTATCAAAACTTACAACTGTCATATACTGTAACCTAGTTTATAGGTTTCGTTCAGTCAGTGATCAAAATGTCATGACCATTGTAGCCTAAGTTATAGGCTTGTATTCAATAATAAATGGTAAAAAAAAATGCTTCTTGTAAGTCTGTATGTATGTGCGATTAAATGCGATTAATTAATCCCCACACCATGTAATTAATTAGATCAAAAATTTTAAGCGCTTGACAGCACTAACATATGTATATATATGAGTGGTCCCTAATTCATAATGAGTGGTCCCTGGCACATGAAACCATGGAATCGATTTTAGGCATCGAGCACACCTCCAACAAAATTAAAGCAGTGTTCCTTAATCATTCATCTTGGAAGAATTAATGTAGGTCAATTAAAGTTGTGTCATTGATCATGCTCTACATGTGCAAAACACCAAAAGGCCATTTGTCCCTGTCAGATCATGTCTGAGACTATTAAAAGTGCAGTATTCCACACACATACAAAGAACTTTTGTCACTTTTAGGTGCAAATTGGTCACTTTCCACCTCCAATGTGTGTATGAAACTAGGACTTAGCCTGTGGCATACTTTAAATATTGCACTCGATTTTCTAACTGATCATTTGATCAGCTTGCAGCAGTCAGTTTTCTGCCAAATTTCTCCTCCTTTAAAAAGCAGGTGTAAAATATGCATTAGAATTTCAAAAGACATGTTGTTCAGAGACCTCCCTTAAAAACAGGTGCAGATACAAGAGGCACCAACCTCAAACCAGTGCTGAAATGATGAATAACTATATCTACACTGCATTTTTTGCATTATCCATGCTTCCATAAACTGAAAATCCCCATTAGATCATTAGTTTAATATTAAATCGAGTGCATCTTGAATGCATACTGTTGTCGCATCAAGACATTGTCTACTCTCACACATAAATCTGGTCCTGTATATGCAATGTTATAGTCCCAGCAAAGCAGTAAAATAACCAAGTTTCAAAAAAAAATTATGACACTGTGACATGATTTGGAATTCTGCTCCTGCTTGGAAAGACCTAGAATATATAGGAAAAACAATGGAGCGGTTCGAGCTGGAACAATAACATATGGAGAATATACCATACATTTATTCAGACTACAGCAGGAATGGAAGAGAGAGAGAGGGGGAGGGGTGCAGCACAAATAAGCAAAGAGTAGCAGTAGATCTCTCTCTCACTCTCTCACATATGTTTCTCCCCTCTTTCGGAGTTGTTTTATTTATTCATCCAGCCCATGATCAGCAGCCACAATTCTCTTTACACCAAGACACTCGCAGGCTCTGGTCTTTCTCAGACTCTGGTCTTTTAAAGGACAGAGAGAACAAACAGAATGAAAAGATGGACAGCACGGAGGGATGGAAGGTGCAGATAGATCTGGGTAATGACTGCCCATCGCTCTGTCCATTTCCCCTGTGGGACAGACTGGAGCCCAGAGCTTCACACAGGCTTCCCTCGAGGCACACACGCAGGAAGGCAGTGGCGCAATGGAGGCAGATTTGTGTGACACATACACACATACACATTACCAGGAGAAACTCTCACTCACACACTGAAGCCATTCTCAATGACTGTGTCTGAATAACTCTTAATACAAGGCTGTATCATTAGTGTATATATTATTGCTGTTATACTGTCAAATAAACCTCAGCATTCAGAAATGGTAATTGTATGTGAAAGATGAAACATCCTTTTCTTTTTAAAGGGCCCACATTAAATGTAAAATTTGTTCAATGCTTTTGATATTTTAACATTTCAAAATATACCATTCGCTTATATTACATTTATTTTCTAAGGAGCTTGTTTTGTATGTTATTTGTGTGATGTCACAAATATATTCTATACATATATCCTATTCAGACTATACATATATGCTATTCAGACTTTCTGAACAGTGCACTACATAGTGCAGCCAATCAGAATAGAGATCATTTAAATATATTAGTCTTAAACCAAGGAGAACCTAAACAACCTGTTTAATACTGAGGGATAAAGACAGGTTGGAAAAACCAAGGCCACTGGGTATTTCAATAAAAGCATAAAAGCGTAAAAAGTTTTGATTTTGAAATTTTCCTATAGGTCCATTCATCAAAAAATGCAGCTGGTATTTTTTAAAAAGTATTAAAAAGATCAACGAAAAAAGGAGGCAATAATGTTGTGCTAGGAATAATTGATTCCCTATTTTATAACACCTTATACATAATCACTCCTCTTACTCTACACTATTCATGCATCACTACCAGCTCACCCAGTGCCATGCCCATAACCTTCAGGGTCCCTGGAGTACTGAGACTGGGCTTTTCCCAACTCTCCTTTCATTTTGTTTCCTCCCAATCTTCAGATTAGCTTCACCTGCTTCTCATCAGTCTGTTGTATGTACTCATGCTATCCAACAAGTGGCAAGACCACCAGAAATGCAATGCAAGTCAAATTCAAAAAGTCTAAATCAAAGTGAACTTGGTCATTTCTTCTATATACAGATATGCAGAAAAAAACAAAAGGCAAGGCTCAGGGCCCACAGTTTAAACGTGTAACATATAATTATGTTTACACACTGTGTAACTATAAGGATGACAATATAGTCTAAAAAAGACAAGAGTAAAGAAGACAACAAGAGGACTGCAAGCATCTCATCCCAAACTAGGTGGAACTGCTCCTAAGGGCAGGGTCTATCGTAAAGTTTATAAAAGATGTCCAACCTCCACATTCTTTCTCTGTCGTGGGTCTGCCCTCCAAATAGACACATTTAAGGGAAGCTGCCATCTGTTATTGTCTGGAAGAGAAAGGAACTCAACTTCTTCCTTCCTGATGGGGACAAAGGAATCTAGTTCCATTAACCTAGCCAACCTAGTTTAGCTCCTTCAGAACGTGCCATTAACAAAGTCAAGCTTCTTTCCTGGACCTCGACAGGCTGGATGATGCACAGCATTGAGTGGATGCATGTCACTCTTCCACAGAAACCTTGGTAGAATTATGGAAAGAAATTTAGATATTTGATTGGTTGAATTTGTATATCAATATAATGTAGCATAACTTGCTGTTACACTTCTGTGGATGTGTTTCTGTTCATGTTTGAGCTGTGTTTGGAGAATCTCAATTCAGATTTATATGTGCAGTGATAGATTTATCTTTGCATGCAATCTACCCCTCTTACTTACAGCACTCCTGAGAATTGCTGAACGCCATGTTTATAAAACGAAGCACCATTAGGTTTATGAGGCTGAAGTCATTCTCATTTTAAAAATGGCCATTTTAAAAAGAACAGACTAGATGCTGAACTCATTAACATGTGAACCGTGTAGCGAACCGTGTAGTTCACTACAATATTGTGTTAAGAAATCAACATAATTTTCCCTTTGTTTCCAGAGGCAAAGGTCACGTTACACTCATCCCTTCAGCACTCAAGAGGAAACCCGCGAGTGCCATTTTTATGGTTTTATTCTCCCCATCTGCACAAGTAGACAAGAAGGGGAAATGCAGTCTCTTGCTTGTTCTCTTTTATTTGCCTAGATGAACACACATGTGTGCAAGAAATGCAGGTATACATGAACCTGCAGAGTGCTTGCTCAGTCACACCTTCTCTCATTAAATCACTCTTTCCATTAAACTGTAAATAGTCTGATATTTGTTTGACTGATTTAGTCATATTTGAGAGATAGTCTGTGAATAAATGTTTCATTTATTTTTTATCAAGACTGGTTGATGCCAAAATCAAAGCAAATCACATTTATTAAACAACCTTGAGAACTCAAATTGTTGAAATGACCATGTTTAGTGAGAAATTTATGAGAATGATCTGATTCTTTTAATGAGACAGACAATTTACTGAGACCGAAATGAATGAGAAAGCTTTATTTAATTAATGACGGCAGGTCCCACACTGTGTTAGTTTACATCTGCCTCTCCACCTCACTTAGTGGTGACTATGCCATGCCAGTCTAAGTCTGGCTCTATTTCAGCAACAAAAAGACACTTACCCAACTCAGCATACATAGTATCTCCCCACTGGAACTCCACACACCTTTCCACATCCCAACAAAGTCAAACCAGGCCAGCAAATGTGCCCATAGTACCACCAGAATGGTTTCTTTGGTTTATACACTGCAGGTCGACTGTAATATCTCTATGTAATGACGGATGAACTGTTTTTGTACATTGACATTATCAGTCACTAGTAGAATTCCTCTATTTGTTATATTTTGCACTAATGTTCAACATCACACGCTGTATATGTGATTTCCACCACCACTTCCAAACCTGTAGCTGATGTCTTTCCTGTAGATCTAAAAGCAGTGAGTGTTCAGTGGAACCACCAGGCATGTGAGCAGTCTTTGGGGCTGAAATGCCTGTCATCCATGCTTCAATAATGAACTCTCGTAAGGGTCAATATTTCTCTTTCAATATCAAGGTCAGCTCGGCCTGCTCGAGTTTTTATACATGCCACAGAGCGTACTAGGATTTTAAGTGCATAACTCGATGATGAATTCATCGCTGATTTATTTAGGTTCTTCCAAAAGTATGTAACGCATTTACAGATAGACCGCCAGGTTGTGATGGTCATTTACCCATCAGTTATACACATAGTATTGAACAAAAGTACTAATCAGTCATAGTACAGTACATAGGCAGTACGCAAAAGATAACCCTGGGTAGATATCACACTGACAAATACATTCACACCAAGGGCAATTTAGCACTACATTTTCAACAAACATGTCTTTGAACTGTGGGAGGAAACCAGAGCTCCTGGTGGATGTAAACATTGTGGGAACATACAAACTACACAGAAAAAACTATGGCCAGGAATCAAATGCAGGACATTCTAGCTGTGAGTAATGATATTACTAATTGCCCCACACCCATTACACCATGTAACATATTACAAACTAAAATGTGTGGTGTTTAATGTGCGCAATTTGTATATACTTTTTAGTCGTAATAGAAAAAAAAAAGAATAATAATAAATATCTACACATAAATGACACATATATACCATATATACAAATATGTACACATATAAGGACCACGAGCACTGTGCATACAATTGCAGTCTAACCATTTTTTAACCTCTTTCTTCACTCTCTTTTAAAGGTTTAGTAGTAGTATTTTCACAAGGTTACATTGTATTACTAATTTGGTAATGGGAAATCACATGACCACGGACATGCATAGCTTATTTCCACTTCATTTCAATAAGTACTGATCTATCGCATTCACCAGTCTGAATGTTCACATGGGTAACTATCAAAGTGTAGTGCCCTCTTTTACACTGAGGTTCTGAGTCCTTTTATCGCATGGGTAAATGCACACACACACAAACACAAGGGTTCTGACAAGACAGGAAAAAAAGTGCCGCACATGCACACATGCACGCACATCACACTCCATATATATCACAAAGCACACCTCACCTGCAGACAGTTTGTCCCTCTCCATGATCGTAGAGGCGTGAAAATCTAGTGCGCAGGTGTCTTCTCAGTGACATATAATCCTATTGAACCTCATGCTAAATTAAGCTAATGCTTTAATAAAGTGACCCGTCAGGGTGGACGTTTTACTAAGGTTAAAAGAGGTACCAGCATGAAGGAAATGCCTTCTCCTTTATCCGTCACTGAGAGTGCATGAAGGTTATCATGAGGAACTGTTATTGTCCTGTAATATATGAAGTAAATGTGTGACAAGAGCTGACAATCACCCTTCAGCTCAGAATCATTTGTCTTTCAGCTTCACAAGACAGTGAAAGAACTGTACAAACCCGGGTTCCCCAACTACTCGGCTCCTTATGGTATCTTCCTTGCTTCTTCATACTAAATCTATGCATTAGCTCACTAACAAACCCTTTAAAAGGTGCCTAATGCTTCAAAACTTAGTAAAATGTGAGTAACACTGACCCAGACATTAAGATATTATTTTAACCTAGCTCAAATTCACTGATCATGCTCTGATTTGGCATTACAGATAGGCAGGTGTCTTCTTTCCTGAAAGAGACAAGAGAAATACCTGGGGCCAGGCATGGACTAGCCACTGGTTCCACAGGGAGAAATCCCACGGGGCTGCTGTAATTGTTGATACAGAGACTGAGAGGAAAAATGCGGCTTACACACACTGCAGTGATTCTATCCAATCACAGGATGTGGCTATGAGACTCGCCCTACCACCAAAACCCATCCAAAGCTTAAGGAAGAACAGACAAATCGAGGAAGAAGAGCAGTAAGCTGATGTGGATAGCCTTAACCCATTAAAACTGCTTTTTCCAAGGTCATATACAGTGCTGTTAAAAAGTACCTTTCTGATTGTCACTTTTAAATGACTCAGATTATCAATCTAATGTAAATATTAGACATAACCCAAGTACACGCAAAATGGCATTTTTAAGTGATGATTTTATATATTAAGGAAAAAACTATCCAAACCTACATGGCCCTGTGTGAAAAAGTAACTGCACCCCACCCCAACACCACGCCTTGCAAAATCATGAAGAAACTTTAGTTTGGTTAGGAAATTTGGAACAGATGAGAAACAAAGTAAATGACATCTGTCTGTCTGGAAAAAGGTTTCAAAATAATTTCTAAAGCTTTAGGACTCTAGCAAACCATGGTGAGACCCAATATTCACAAATGAAGAAAACATGGAGCAGTGGTGAAACCCTCCTAGAAGTGGCTGGCCTACAAAGTGCACAGCGACGCCTCATCCAAGAGGACACAAAAGAACCCAGAACAACATCTAAAGAGCTACAGAGATCACTTGCCTCAGATAAGGACAGTGTTCATGACCACGAGAAAGAGTCTGGGCAAAAATGGCATGCATGGCAAGTTCCAAAGTGAAAACCACTGCTGACCAAAAAGAACACAAGGCTTGATCTCGATGATCCTCATTGCTTTTGGGACAACAAAAGTTGAATGTCCTGTTACATCTGGGGTAAAAATAACCCAGCATTTCATAAAAAGAACATCACACCATCAGTAAAACATGGTGGTGGTAGTGTGATGGTCTGGGGCTGTTTTGCTGCTTCAGGACCTGGACAACCTTCTGTGATTAATGGAACCATGAATTCTGCTCTCTACAATAAAGTCCTGAAGGAGATTGTTTGGCCATCAGTTTGTCACCTCAAGCTAAGTCGTACTTGGGCTCTGCAGCAGGAAAATATTGCAAAACACACCAGTCATTCCACCTCTGAATGACTTAAAAAACAAAATGAAGTCCGGACTTGAACCCAATTGAGATGCTGTGGCATGACCTTAAAAAGGTGGTTTATGCTCAGAATGTTACAGTTCGGTCAGTGGTGACCTGTTTTTCCCACTGCTTTTTGGTTCGTTTTCGGTTTCTGTGTTTTGAGGACTCTTATTTTGATATCCACTTTCTGTTGTGGTTTGGTGTGTTTTGACGTTTCTGTGTACCCCGTATCCGTGTATTATATCTGTGTATTGGTTCCACCTGTTTAGTTCTCATTATGTCTCATTTAGGTTTGTATTTAAGTCAGGTTATGTTCAGTGTATCCTCATGTCGTCTTTGCCTCAATTCCCCTGTGTCTCTTGCCTGCATTAGTGTTTTTGAATCGTTCTGACAGCCCTCGAGCCAGTTTCTGTTTCTGTTTTCTGTTTTTGTTTAATAAAGTACCCCCTGATATGGAGCCCTGGTTTCCCTTCCTTTCCCCAAGCTCACGAGTGGGAGCTTTCGCGACCACTCGTGTCACAGAAACCCTTCAATATGCCTGAATAAAAAAAAAAATCTGCAAAGAAGTGTAGTCCAAAATTCCTCCACAGTGATGTTAAATACTTTTTCCCTGTTATCACAACCGCTTAATTGCAGTTGTTGCTACTAAGGGCAGCACAACCAATTATTAGGTTTAGGTGGCAATGTAAATTTGGATTGTTGTTTTTCTTAGTAAATCAAATAAACACTTAAAAATATCATTTTGTGTTTACTTAGATTTCTCTCATTTTTAGATTAGTTTGATAATCTGTAATATTTAAGAGTGACAATCACGCCAAAAAAAAGGAATAAGAAAGGGGGCAAATACTTTTTCACAGCTCTGTAGGTCATATAAATAAACATATGTTTTGTTCATCTGAAGACCTTAGAGATGAGTGCACCGATTTAACATGTTTATATCTTTTTTGGCATTTGGAACTTTGAACAGTTGCGTGGAACCTTCTTGAAAATGCCTCGGAACTGGAGTCCATTGTAAAAGTTCTGTAATTGAAAAGAATTAGTGGTGACAAAAGCCTTCACTAGGTTTGGGAATTAGGTCATCATTGGGGACTTTGGGTAACTGTTTACCCAGGAAGACAAAACAGATATTTCTCTAATTACTTAGTTTCATGATTGTGAATTACACAACTTAACTCCCATATATCTAATGTATTCCAGGCTAGATAAACCTGCTTTAATAGCTTGAAGGTTATAAATCTGATACTGAATTATTAGCAATTTGTGGCTCAAATGAAACATACATTTTCACATATAGCATTTGATATAATCAACCCTCTTTCTCTGGTTCCTCCTGAAATGTCTCTGTTTAGTCAGAAACAACCGGAATGTCACAATAAGAGCCGTAGCCTAAATCCATGCTTGCGGCAATGTTAGAATATATTAGCCCTGGCATTAATTTTCCTGTTATACCTTCCAAACCAGGTGAGGGACAGGACTTCAGCTGCCATGTTGAGGTTTACAGGATATCTTGTTCACATTTCAACCACTGAACTGTCTCCTCCTACAGTAATATATCTGATGGCATTTAGCACCGAGCTCAGTGAGGTGGCGCAGTTCAAAAAAGAGTGCTGTGCTCCAGCTTATTCTCATACTGGCAGCACAATGAGCACAGAATCTGAAGAACTGTCCATCACCAACACTGATGGTAAGGTGCACTATTCCACTATATTATACAAATACTTGATATTCATATACCTTGTGATCAGGGATCGGGGTCAAACAGACACAACATCTTGTAGGCAGCGAGAGATAAAGACATTTTAAAATGGAATCATATAACAAAGCATTGACTTCTGTTGCTGTCAAGCATTAAAGAAAAATGACAAAAGCATGTTTGACTCGTGGTGGCATGGGTTTCCTCTGGAGTCTCCAGTTTCATCCACAATCCAAACACATGTGTGTCAGGTGGATTGGGGATTCTAAAATGACCGCAGGTGTGAGTGTGTGAGTGAATGGTGTGTTTGTGTGTGTGTGTGTGTGTGTTTGTGTGTGTGCCCTGCGGTGGTCCCTGCCTTGTGCCCATTGACCTCAGGATAGACTCCGGGTACATGTGACCCTGGTAAGGATTAAGCAGTAATAGAAAAGGAATGAATGAATGAATTAATGAATGAATAAAAACGAATAAATACATTTTTACATTTCACACTAGAACATCACAGTTGAATGGCACGTTTGTAAGTGATAATCATATTCTAATCATACACCAATCAACCATTATTAAAACTACGTTCTTAATATTGTGTACCCCCTCTCTATAACACCTCTGAAGGTGTGCTTTGGTGCCTAGTACCTTTCTGTTGCAGCCAGCATTAATTTATCAGCAATTTATGCTGCAGTAAACACTCTGTAGGTTTAGTCTTAGCTCCCCATGTGTATTAATTATTTTTACGTGCTTTCTTGCACGATTTCTTTCACCAGTTTTTCTTCCTTGGACAAATTTTGGTCATCTAGTCATGATAATCTGACCCTTCTCAGAGTCACTCAGGTCCATAGGCTTGCCCATTGTTGCCCTATTTAACTGGTGACTTATTTATGTGTAAAAAGATACCTTGTCATGTAACACAATTAGAATATAACATGATATAATACTTTAGAGTATACTGATATTCATAATGCCTTTTATTTAATCTCCGGTCAGGGAAACAAAGAATACCTACAAATTCCTATTTTCAAGAGTGCTGTACTGTACAGTAGGGTCCATCTGATGGACATTAAATGTACCAATTACAGAAAGACTCAACATCTCTTGTCCATTAAATGAGCACTAATACTATATGTGCAGGTTTCAGAGTAAAACTCACTTACTCGTTTGTGGAAATTGTACAACTTCCTCTCACACAAGCATCTCACCTAATATTGCACTCTTTCTGTCTTTCTCCCTTAGTGACTAAACCAATTTGAGGTAACTGGCTCTTAAGACAGGTTAGTTCTGTTTTGAGCATCTGTCAGCTTGGCATGGCCTTCCATGTGTATAGTAGCTTGACAGTAGCTCAAAAGCAACTGGAAACGGGCCTTTTTGAAGGCTAAATGGGGAAATATCTCCAGACAGCTTCAGCAAGGATAAGGCAAGCTTCACCACTCACCGGAGCCGAGCACGCAAAGCCAAACAGCTTTCCATCAAAGTCAGGATTGATTTTCAGAACTCTGATTATACGCTTCTCTCTCTCTCTTTCTCACTCTCTCTCTCTCTCTCTCTCTCTCAACTGGGAGTGGAAACTTCATATTAAGATCCAGCTGAGTGTGTCCAAGTACAGCGAGACTACAGTCTTATTACCAGGACAACAGCGAAGAAGACGGAGGGGAAAAAAAGAGAGAACTTTTCAGATGGAAAGACCAAGTGCTATAGCAAGAGAAGGATGAGGGAGAAGGTAAAAAAGAAAAAGAGTGCTGGTTTTCATATTTGTTTTCATTTTTGTTTTTTGTTTGTTTGTTTCTAATTTAGGTGACAAATTAACCAAGAGTTCATTCCGTCACACTCGAGCAATTAGATGTCACTTGGCAACTGCAGAACCCACACAAATGGCAAGGCATTCTCCCAAATACTAAAAAAACTCAAATTCATAACCAAAAACAGCCCTAGTTTTATTAACCATTTCTGTTGTAAAATGCTTGGTAGAGCTCTGCTGAAATGCGACGCCTTTCTGGACCATACTGGATACTTCTCCAGAGCCATGATATTATTTGACACACTTATTGGTTTTCATTTTTTACATGCTCTGTTTAAACAGCCTGTCTATTGCAATGGTACATCAGTTTAAAGCCTATTCACACAGTCTAGTTAATAGCACTTAATTAATGATATAATTTTGCGTTCAAGGGCCATTTGTGTTGAAATGGAACCGTTTATAAATCACTTCAAAATGTGCCGTTCTCGCCCTTATGCCATAGCGTCCATAGGTTAAATCTCCATAAATGGAGCCTGATTTACACTGCAAATCTGTCATGAAGATTGAGACACCATTTACACCCGGTCACATTTTGTCCTGATCAGATTTTAGCCACATGCTTGCACGTGGTAGATAAATGCATCTCCGGACAGCCAGGCCGAACTCTGAATACTATATGGTGGATAATATACAAACAACTCATGTACAACAACCAATCATTTGTGCCACTTTTCAAAAGAAAAGTAAGAAGAGACTGTTAATTACAATTACTCCCATTATTTAATTTCAGATGTAAACTACATGTGTTAAAACCCAATGAATTGTGGTGAAACAGTAAAGAACAAAGCGAGGTCAAGTTTAATCAAACTGGCACGTTGAGCTCAGAGTGGGATATGGAAATGAAATGAAACTCACATCAAGAGATGACCTGAAATAGGATTAAGTGCCGAAGAATGGTCTCTTCCATGGGCAGAACAGCAGTGGGAGGCGCTAGGACATTGCACTATGGAACACAATGTACTTAAAATATGCTTAACTCTACCTTAAATTCCCCCTGAAAATTTGCCAAACACATGAATTTGAATTAAGTGGCCATTAATTTGTAAACCGTTCCCTTAATTTTACCTTATA
>JBBMFX010581687.1:0-13999 GCA_037832545.1 Rhabdalestes septentrionalis | reverse complement strand
TTCTGCTGGTTAAGACACACAGTGACCTACGAATGAATCATTCAAGCAGAACAAAGAGCATCTAACTGAAGTCCTTGTATGTTTAGGCACTTTGGGGTCTGTTGCAATTAAGAATTTGTTCTATAATCACCTCAGAATGCCAAAAATAAGACGGGCATAAAAAGCATCAACAAGGTGATTCAAATCAAGATATGAAGAAATGAGTACAGTGTTATTCTCTATTATATCTTATTAAAATGCATCTCAAGTCATCACGAGAATGACTTATTATCTCACATCTTGGTTCATCCCACTTGAAACTTCCCATTTAATTCCTTCCACATTTTTTCTGCAAGAGAGGAGCAATGTACTCACAGTACATGTAACAAAATAACTGTACATATTACAAATGTAATATAAAATATGGAATAGCAAATCTCGGCCCTGCTGGATTGACATATTATTGTGCAGAAATTATCACAATATATTGATATTTTATTTTATACACATTAGATATTAGCAATATATTGATATTGATCAGTTCAAGGTACACTGCTGTGGAACAGTCTGCCAGCTGAATTGAAATTGCAAACAAAACTGAAAAATTGGTTCAAACAAAAGCGGGTATGTGAACACTGATGGTTGTACACAGTCTCAGCTATTTATTGTATTTTTATTTCATTTGGTTGTGTATTATATCCTTTTTTTTGTTTTTCTTTTCCCTTAAAAAGCCTAACCAGGGACTGGGGCTGCAAATTAGCCTTTGGCTAGAAGCCTATATGTAGAGCATCGCCTGTATGAAATTGTAGCAATGTTATACTGTATTGTCCCTGTTAAAAAAAACTAACAAAATGAAATAAAATAATATAAAGGATCTCTTGAGAAACACACTTCACCAAGTTTTGTTTGTGTGATACCTTAGCAGAACAAATTCTGGTTTCTTAAAGTAATTAAATGAGACACATGGGTCTGAAGAACCTTTTCAAGAACTGTCTATGTAACTAAGTTTCCTGGAAGGTAATTAAGGTAATTATAGGAAGATTCTTCACACTCACATCTCTCTTTTTTTCGGGTACCTACACCAAAAAAAACACTTACTGTCAAGCTCAGTTCATTATCACCTGTAGAATCTTATTTATGATAACTTGGCAAAAAATAAACCCAAAGATTGTTTTACAGTTGACTTTTATTGCAGTTTATGGATTTACAGTTGTCTGTTGTGTTATATTATTATGATGTGTGTGATTGACAGTTCAGGCTCTTGTTTACCATCATAGCGGTCTATAACAAATCTGAATGTAAATCTAAAAATGACTTTTATAGGATTATTTTCCTCTTCGACCTTCACCACATTTACTACATTTACATAAATATTCACTGAATATTCTTATACCTCTGATTATCAGTAGCAGCTTCTCAAAATATACAGTTTACTGCTTTTTACGATGTGAGAAAATTACTATTGAGCAGAATTAAGCTAAAGTTCCGATTTTTCATGTGGCCCCTGGGAAAATTGCCCAGCTCTGACCAGGTGAGTAAGCCACAGGTGCCAGAGGGAGGGAAAAAACAATCCAGGGTTTTCATATCTAAAACATGCAGCTGGGTGGTTTTCAGCTTTATGGAAGTGTCACCACATCTTGTGATGTTTGATTATGTCACTGTGAACCAGGGGAAAGGGAACATAAGATTAACCAACACCACTTTGTTTTCCCTCTCAATATTACACAAATCAGAATAAGGTTTTACAGAAGGACAGCGTACTCAAAGCTATTCAACACTGGTTTTGCAACATTTTTATAAAGACCTTTTTCAACAAGCCACATTCGTCAGAATTGGGTGTGAAATTGATCAAAATGGACAAAAGCAGCCTTAATGAGTGCTGGAGTTACAGTGAGGGCTACAGCGTGACCTTTCCTTTCCCAGCAGTCCTCCTGTTGTTATGATGTACTCCCATTCTGTGGAAGTTTTCATAACTTCTTCCTCTACGTAAATAAAGGCAGTTTCGGTCTGAATGCCATAAACACAGGAAGGGCAGAAATATACCATTAAGAATTTCTGGGAAGTTTTAAAGCGTCACACGAATGATCCAATCAACAAACTCCTTAAAGTAGCGGTTAAAAGTCTCCCTGACAGTTTTCCATGAGTCCCCTGATCTAGCTGGTGTAGTGTAAACGTTTCATCCTGAGATGAGAGCTGGAGCTGCAGGGCTGATATTACGACAAACACTGGAGGACAAAAGTTGCAGTTTTCCCAAATCATCTCTGGAGCAGGAGTGCTGATCTAGAATCAGGTTTCAGGACGATGGCCATCATAAATATGTACTACTTCGAGAATAGCAACCCTGGTGTCTCTGAAATAGCTGCCTGTAGCACTGAAGTGTTCATTTTTATTACTGACAGTCGTACTGTGTCCTAAACCACCTCTACAAGTCTGCACCACCTGAATGAAGATGTAGATGCAGCTTGAGCAGTTTTTTAACTGCACTTCATTGGGATGAACTCTGACGTCTAGGGTTTGTTAGCTACATTAGCATCTTAGCTCATGTGCTAAACTAAAGCTGCAACATTTTGACTCAAAACACGTCTTGTTTGCTCCACTTCATCTTCAAAAATAGTGTAAATCTGATTTTTTCAGGGTCTATTTGTGAACCCAGCTGTCAGTTCTCCATTCTAACTACAGGAGTGACCAAGTTGGTGTAGTTTTATTGTATACTATTTATGTATACATTTATTCCAAGATTTTGTACTGTACATTTTATTTTATACTATACTGTGAAATAGTAGTATTTCTATTTTATAATTTAATTCTATGCTATTTTTTTCTTAATTTTGCTGCTCTTAACCTCCACCTTCTGCCATTACTAAGCAAATGGGACTAATAAAGGGTTATCTGATCTTATCTTAGCATAGTTGACTGAATAATAAGCCTTAAGATTAAGAGCGGATTAATAAACTGTCAGTTTAAGGGGTTAAATTCTACTGTTAGCTTATTTATAATTGTAAAGTAAAGTCTCAGGCATCCAGGTTAACATCCATTTTCATTAAAACAAATTTCAGAACTGTACAAATAACAAATGGACGAAAAGCGATGGTGTATGATGACAAAAAATGTAGATGCTTATTTGTATCTCACATTTATGGATCAATTAGCATCTAATTTCCAAATGTATGAGTTGGACTTACTCCAGATCCAGCAGGGTCTTCATGTCTGGTAGAACCGAGGCCAGGTTTTCAGCACCATTGTCCGCTATCAGATTTCCATAGAGGCTAAAATGGTCAGTGCAAGTGACCAAAGAGGAAATAATTAACACCTCTGTCATCAACCAACATGTTATGCAATCTAACAAAGAGGTAACTAACAGGGCTGCACAGTTTAACATTTATCTTGGCCTGAGATTATACTGACATCTTAAACAGACACTCAAAGTAATCATACAATGTTTTTTGGAATGCTGTGAGTAAACTGACCAATCACAGATCCAGGGGGTGTTTTAAAATGGCCCCTTATAGTAATGTGTGAACACAGTGTGAAATTTTTTCTCTATATTTAACCCATTCACCAAGTAAATCAGTGGGCTGCCACCAACAAGGGTGCGCCAGATGAACAATTTGTGGTGATGGTACCATTCGCAAGGGTATTTCAGTGGTGCCAGTAGCAGTTCTGGGATTCGAACCCATGACCTTCTGACCACAGGGGCAACTCCCAAAACACTAGACCACCAGCTGGCCAGAACCACAAGATCAAGGTATTCACATGATGAAATACATCTAAATCATTTTGGCCACACTAATGCAAGCCAGTTAATTAGGGCTTTATAATATGCAAATATTAGTGTTGTGATTCTACTGCAACATATTGTGACTGTGTCAGGTCTGGGGGCTATGTTAGTGGGTGACCAGTAGATGGCGCCATTGTTTAAGTTTGTATTGGGGTATTTCTAATTTTATTTCGTTATGACAAGCACCTTCGGCAGTGAGTTTGGTTATAATGAGTTACAGCTGCCGGGCTGCTCAAAGAGATGGAAGCTGGGTTTTCATTGGTTGTTCTTGGTTGCGTCTTTTGTATTTAAGTAAGTTTGGGTCCGCCATGTGTTGTCGGTCCACCCCCCTCACCATCACCTGCATTTCTTTATGTTTAGTGTTTCGTCAGGGCTATTTACTCTTTGTTGAAAGAAAAATAAAGAAACACTATAGAAAGGAAAGATGGACGCCTGTTTTCATGGGGGAAAAGGGGACAGACGTAACCCTGTGAGGCCTTTCTATCTATGAAAGGGCCCTTATCATCCACTTTAAAACGACTTTGGACTGTTGTTAAATGTGTATTCACTTCTCCATATGGCTTACATGTAGAAACCGAACTGCAAAAACAGATCATTTACAAATAATAGTTTTTGTGATGTCACAACTCTAACACATTTACATACATTAATCCGTCTACTCAGTGTTTCTGCTCCATTCTGAATTTTGAATGAGCTGCAATACCAGGCAGTCAATATTTAAGACTGATGTTTACCTGCATCAGTCTTAAAGACATAGAAACCAAAAGAGCCTGAGGTTTGCAAGAATGTATTGGGATGAATTATGAATGATATTCTTGGTGGACAAACCCCCACACACGGGAGGGAACAAAATAAAACAGGAACAAGTAGAATTTGGGCCATTTAAAAACACCTCAGCCAAACATTAACATTAAAGGGTTAGAAGAGGCTGGCTAAAATAATTAGTTGGTTTACATGAACACCTTGTTCCATCAAAACACCCAGTAACTCACCTAGAGCTGTGATTGGTCTCCCTGTCAAGAACTCTGTGGCTGCTTAGAGCCTCATTTGCATATCAAACCTTATTTGATATTATTATTACAGAAACCAATATCGGGATAATGATGAACAGGTGATATATTGTGCAGCCCTAGTTTTAAAGGTGTCACCTGAGACTCTGTAGTGAGGAGGCCTCTGACAGCGCCTGGGCCAGCTTCTCCACTCCTGCATCGCCAATGCAGTTCTGGGACAAACTATTAAGACAAAAACAGCCGTTACACAAGGTCTTTACTCTTTCCACCACACAAAAACACACAAGACACTCACTTTAGCATCTTTAAAGACGATAAAGACTGCAGGACACCTGCCAGCTTTTCAGCTTCACGGTCTCCGATTTTATTGTTTTCCAGACTGGAAGAAAGGAGGCAGAAGTGGTTAAACAGGTCATGAGATGGACTAAAACAAATGTATCTGTATTTGATGTGTATCTGTATATTTATGTATATGTATTGGCCAGGTAGTTATTTGGCAGTGTGGTAGAGACAGTCATTTTGGTGATGTGGATCTGGAAAATAATTTCATTGGTGGAAAGAAGAGATGTAACGCTGCAACAATAGAAATAAAATAGGAATGTAATGTAATTATTTTTGTGATACAAATTAACAACAGGTCACTGTTGATTTACCATATTAGAACTTCAAATGACTCAAAAGCCAGGGTTACTTTCTACTTTACTGTTTATTGTGAAGCCACTAAGCATAGATGTCAGTTTTCTTTTAGATTGATGTGAAAAAATGAGAAAAATGACGGGTTGGATCTTAATTTACTGCTGAGATTTGTACAGAGGTCCAAATTCAAATGTGTGGAACAAATATAAATATGAATAAAGAACTTGTAATACTGAGTTAAAGTACAAAAAAAGGGTCAAGTATATTTTGACAGGGTACATACTTTAGTTTAAATAATTTACAATGTGAGAGTGTCAGTGAGAGATTCTGATGTGTGGTGGTGAACGGGGCTCACTCGAGGTGCTGGAGGGACTGGAGGGTAGGTAAGATCTCGATCAGTTTGAGGAACATTTCAGGTCCCTTCTGCTGGCCCAGCCTTTGGAATGAAAAAATAAAAATAAAACCAAGCTGATTTTATTGCAGAGGTTAGGAAGAAAATAGTCTCAGGCTGCTTTCACATCTGTGGTTGGGTTCCTTTGGTCCAGACCGAGGGCAACAAATGATACATTGTAGCATTTTCTGCCGTTTTGGGTCCTTTTCACACTGCACTGATCGCTCTGGGCCGAATCAGCTGAAATGAACCAAAATGCGTCACGTGACAACATCTACATCGCTCCTTAGCCAGATGTGACATTGAATGTATTTCCTGAACTGCTTTTCGATTGGTCAGAATTAACGTGCAGGAAAATTCCGCTAATCTTTTAAACCCCCTTTCCCTGAGCTGTTCGCTAAATAAGCAGAATATTTCTGTTCTTACGAGCTTTTGAAAGTTAGGACCTAATGTCATCATCGAACCAAATTTGGATGAGGCTCCGTCCCTCCTCACAGCTCCAGGTTTGTCTGTGAGCTCCATGGGGCTATGTAGCTAAAGCGCTATCTGTAACAAAAACTTCTCCGCATCCCATAATGCATAGCGTCACCGACTACGGCAGCTGGATTAGTGCAGAAAGGCGCAGTACTGTCTACAGTCGGGTCTGTTTGAGTTCGGATCGTGTTCTCACAACAAAGGAACTGAACCGGTCCAGGGTTCGTTTAAAGCGTACCGAAAACCCGCCTCTTCAAGGAGAGACCGCCTCTTCAAGGAGCGATCACCTCTTCAGGGAGACCCCGCCTCTTCAAGGAAAGACCGCCTCTTCAAGGAGAGACCGCCTCTTCAAGGAGAGACCGCCTCTTCAAGGAGAGACCGCCTCTTCAAGGAGAGACCGTCTCTTCAAGGAGAGACCGCCTCTTCAAGGAGAGACCGCCTCTTCAAGGAGAGACCACCTCTTCAAGGAGACCACCTCCTCATGGAGGTCTCGGTACGTTGTTTTGGTCGCTTTTGGTGCGTACTTGAGTTCGATGGTTACATTTACACCTGCCCAAACCAACCTCACCAACTAGGAAAACCAAATCTAGTGTGATTCAAATAAACTAATTGAGGCATGTGTGAAAACACCCTTGGATGTCCTATACTCACTCATACTCCAGTTTCTGAAGATGCCTCACTGCAGGGATGCCGTCCTCCAGAGCAGCTTCTGCATCACTGAAACAACAACAATCATCTTCATTTACAATTACAGCGTTCATTATTCGTTTTTGTCCAGAGTGACTTCCATTCCCTAACTACAGGGGGCAGTCCCCCTGGAGCAGCTTGGGGTTAAGGGTCTTGCTCAGGAACACAGTGAAGGTAGTATTCAAACCCATGACCTCCTGGTCCACCAACATTATCCCAATCATCTAAAAGCTGCTTTGAATAAACCAGTGCCGTACAGTCCCAGTTAATGGTCAAAATTAAGATGCCTTGCAATAGAATTCACAACTGATCAATAAAATAGACATGCCTGCTTCAATGTATAAATAGTACACAAATTTCAATATATTTCTTATTTGCTGTCAGAACCAAAACATCTGAATTAGCAACTATTCAAGAGAGAAAAAAAACTATTCTTCATCTACATGGAGGTTTAAGCACTTAGAAATCTACTATGGTTCTCACTCTGAGTGTGACCTCGTACTATAAGTCACTTTAAGTGTCTGCCCGATGAATGAATGTAATGAATGAACAAAGTCGGAAAATAACAAAATATGACTGGACCATAATTTCCATAGGTCCATGTATCACACAATATGGTTTCAAATTGTTCTTTTATATTTATGTATATTTGAAATAAACACACACCGTATGTATCAGTTTACAACTTTTAGGTAACATGTTTTTTCTTCATTTTTGGTTGATATTGTCTCTCTGCAAAAATTAAACTACCTCATAAATTATACACTGTACATTGTTGGAATTAGCAAACTGTGTATATCTAATCATTTCCAGGCCTCTCCTAGTGTTACTTGTGGTTAATAACAAATACCAGGTATAACTCAATGGATACTTCTCTAAATTAAATCCAGTGTGTTGATTTAATAATTGCACAGGTGCCACTGGCGACTTTTGCACAGTACTATAAACAGTAACTTTGGGAATTTAACCCTGTTTCTACATTTTTCATTTTGCAATGTAAGTTTAAAATACAATCCGTTGTTTCACATTGTCGAATCAACGATAAAATGTTTCATCCACTAAAATTAATGCTGATGTCATTTATTACATCACATGGGTGGGTGTGTCTGTAAAGGCAAGGGTAGGTTATTTTTTTTTATCTTAATGATGCTGTTTATATCACTCCAAAATGAAGGAAAATCCATCTATAAGTATGTGTGAGTTACTGAATGTTCAAAAACATTGTTTGTATTTAGAAGAAATCTGCACACACTACATTCACTGAGTTAGTTTTGAGGCCTCACCACATCGGCAGCTTCTTCTCTCTGTGGATTTGGACCAGCAGCACCAGGTTTTCTATGTGACACACTTGCGAGGCCTTGAAAGGGTCTATAGTGAATTTCTCAATGGCATTTTTCAAGCTCAATTCATCCGCGCTGCGACGTAGGTCCTCCCACAGGTCAATGGTGTCCATTGTTGGTGCTCTATGGAAAAAATAACCACAATGAGATACTTTAGTTGCACATAGTAACATACTATTATGGACCAGTCCTAGTGGACTATAGAACTTCGATCGGGCCCAAAAAATGAAACCTGAACTGACCTGAGCCCGAGCACTTGTGTCCAAGGCCAGCTCGGCCCAATTTAAACCCAACAATTTTTTAATGCGTGGGCCGCTATAATGCTTGATCACGGCCCGGCCTGAAGAAAGTGGCAGGAAATATCGGCCGACTCGACCCGTGGGCCTAGTCGGGCTCAGGCCAGGTTCGAGTTCGGGCAATGAATCTAAGCTCTAGTGGAGTAATGCCTCTTCCACAACAATAGATGATGGTTATTGACTGTATTGTTTACGGGAATTTTATTTTCAGTTTATATGTTTTTTGCATCTAATAAGGAATGAAAACCATTTATCTCCAACAATTCATCTTTAAAATCATGTGCCAGGGTAACCTCTTCATCGTAAATTGGTATGAATTTCCCTATAATTTAACAGTTTTAATCAACTGCCTTTCAACTGCTCTGCAACCATAGACCACTGTTAATTAACAGCATTACTTGACAGAATAATGGGTCACTCCAGATATTATTCATTATTAGTTCAATAACTCATTGAAATAAATCGCTCCTCACCGGAATGAGGTGACGCAGTCCAACATCACCAGCTCTTTGAGCCCACTGAGGGGAACGCATGTGTCCTGCAGGTCGATTGAGAATGTCCGCTTGAGACCCGTGGCACGCTGCAGGATGTGCCAGAGAACGTGGACGTCAGATGAAGTGAGGTGAGCCCCGCAGAAGGACAGGCGGTCAGGGAGGTTCTGGACCAGTCGCTTGGCAAGCTTGACGCTGCTGGACTCATAGACGCAGTGGAAGAGTTCCAGTAACCGGATTGGAGTCAGCTGACCTGGTTTCATGTTTTGAAGGTGCGCCTCCACCGCCTTCCTTTTGGCCTTGGTGTCAGAGGGGCTTTGCTTGCCACACCAGTCGGCGGTTGGTTTCTGGTAAAGCAGGCCCATAATAAACCTCTGCAGCAGATCCTGCCATTCTCCATCAGCTTTCCTCTTCCGGTGGTGAAGCACCATTTGGGTCACCAATGTTTTGTCGTTAACATCATTGGACTGGACCAAAAACAGGGCACCTAGAAGATTCTGCATGAACAGATTAGCAAAGTAAGTGACCCGGTTCTTGCCAGGCTCCTCCCTTGATGAATGGGATTTGAGGATCTCACAGCTGACCCCATAGTCGGACAACTCCTTGGAGATCTCTTTGTCTTGACCTAAATGGGAACTGTAAGTCTTGAACCCCTCCCATGCCATGTTACCCAGCTTCAAAATGTCCCGTCGGTAGCCCTGGTCTTTGGCGTTCAGCTGTAAATGCTGCTCCAGCACCCTCTGGCACAAGTCCGTTAGCGTTGATGGTAAAGTGTAAGAACCGGTGTCCTGGTGCTCTAAGAGGAAACACATAAACTGACACAAAGAGGGGTTGGAGCACAAGCTGAAGATGAACGTTTTCCTTTGGATTGTCCTCAGCGCAGCCTCTCGCTTTAATGCATCTGGAAAGTAGTTGGAGATGTACAGCTCTATGTCTTTGGGGGAGAAGCAGCGGAGCTCCAGGATGCTGTCCACCTTGCGCAGCACCTGGTTCAAAACATATTTGGGCCTGGTGGCCATCAGGAGTGTGCACCCGGACAGAATCTTCTTCTGGAACAGGCCAGAAAATAGCTGCCTCACACTGTAGTTGTTGCCCGTGATCGAGGTGGCACAGGACTGAAGGAGGCCCTCCAGGTCCTTGATGTCATTGAAACTGTCAAAAATGATGAGCACCTTAGCGGGATTGGAGAGGATGTGTTTGAAAACGGCTTCCAAATTTCTGCAGATGGGGCCGGTGGACAGACCGAACAGCAAACTCCTCAAGCTGTAGTTCGGCCGCGTCAAGTCCAAAACCTTGCAGTTCAGTAGAAAGACGAATTGGAATTGCGGAAAGCCACCGGCAGACCAGTCCAGGGCCAAACGCTGGATAAGGGTGGTCTTCCCGCTCCCGGCCTTTCCGAGGACAGTGATCAGGCGTCTGGATTTGGGTCCACCGTTCTGGAAGACGTGGCTCCTGTCCACCGTCGCCTTTTTCCGCTCGGAGTCACTGAGCACCACAAGCTCCTTCTCAAGACACTTGTTGGCGTTCATTCCTGTCTGGATTATGAGCTTCCTCTGCACCAGTTGTGTCTCTATGTAGTGAGAGTCCATCCTCAGGCCTCCTTTTATCATGCTACAGGTTTCTCTCAGGTGAGACTTCAGCTCATCAATGTAGCCCTCAACTTGCTCTGTGCAAGAAAGGATAAGAATCAGGAAACTTTACTGACCCTGCAGGAAAACTGTTTCAGCTGTACAGTCTCACAAAGAGTCAAGAGGAATATAAAATCATGTTTAAAATGAAAGTCAGATAAAAATTCACTCAAAGGGATTAGTGGTTAGGAGATTAGTGGTTATAGATCAGTAATATGGGCATAAGTAGTGATATTTCACATCATGAGACTATTGCACATAATAAGATATTGCACATAGCGATGACGATTTAGCACACAGTTAGAAATTGCACTTGAGATTGCACGAGATTTTTAAAAAGCCATGGTTTGGTGGACCAGTTCAACCATTTAAACTCTTAATGGACCTGTATGTTGGTCTACACTTAAAGTGGAATTCCATATGTTTTTTTTTTATTCAAAATTCTAAATATAAATAAATGAAAAATAATAAATTAAATAAATAAATAAATAAAAGAAAAAAGTATTCTGCACTACCCATTGGCAAACCAGGCATCACCAGGATCTTGAATTATCAGGGGCTTTGCCCATGCATTGGCGTGTTTCGATGCAAATTTTATGTTGGTAGTTATTTGGCAGGTTGGTGGAGACACAGTCATTTTGCTGATGAGGATATGGATAATAATTTCACAGGAGGGAAGTTTTTTTTTTTGTTGCCAGAATTGGAGGGTTAGTTTTAATTTAGAATCTCCAGTTCATAAAAATGGTTATGAATTGCATTAAAGTGTGAAATGTTTTGGCTCCGTTTACCTCCATTGTGAAGGATTCTGACTGGGAAAGATCCCTTAACGCAGAAATTTTCAAATCTAATCACTCTAAATTTGTTTTTGCAACCTAACAGTTTCATTTTGCAGACATGTTGAACTTTTTTTAAATTGACTGCAACTTTATCAGGTCTTACTTGGTATCACTGGACTTTGGCTTTCCTTGCCCTGGGAGAGAGGAGAGTCCTCAGGTGGCAGTTTGTCTGTGACGAGAAATTTAATAAAACCAGACAGAGTTGTAAATTTCTTTGTTGACATGATAAATCAGTTTAAGAAGAATCGTGGGTATGTAAATGGCGAATTAGCCTTTGGGAATAATGCAATGCGATATTTAAAAAATGATTTAAGAGGAAATGTACCTTTCGAGGGGGAGACGGGGCTGAGGGGCGATGGGGGCGGAGTCCTGCTGGCGCTGTCCGACTGGGAACTCATGAGCTGGTTGGTCATGCTGAGTTCCACTGGGGCCACCGCACCATCCACTGGAGGAGTGTGGAGGAGTGGCACAAGATTAGAAATGTAACACATACTCCACATAATAAACTCTTGTTAGGGGAAAAATGTTAAATGTAATGGTGTGTGTGGGGGGGGGGGGGTTCCTGAGCGAGACCCCTAACCTGAAGTTGCTCCAGGGAGACTGCCCCCTCTGGTTAGCAAATGGAAGTCACTTTGGATAAAAGCCTGATCAATGTGAATGTAAAAACGGCTAAAATGGTTCTGGCCCCTGTGCTTGTTAGTAATTAAAATAAAGCAAATTTGCTTATTCAAATTAGCTGCTGTAGTGAAGAGGGGAAAAAACTGGACCTGTCGTGGGTTTAGAAAACATGGACGGTCTACATATACTGTATATGGCTGCATATATAATCTAATCTCAATATATAACAACATAATCTAACTGTCAGTGACTCTAAATCAGAGGCTCTGGTAACATTATTGGCTTTTGACAGACTTATTATAAACAGACTTATTAAATAAGTGTGAACAGTCTCTAACCCAAGGAGGAATGTGTGGGGACAGTACCCTGCTCAGGGGAACCTCATTGGTGCCAATAACAGTCCTGGGATTCAAACCAACAACCTAAACACTAGGCCACCAGTTGCCCCATTATCATCATTATCATTATCATGATCATTCTATTACATTACTGACATTTTTAAGTCCTCTTTCTGTGCTCGCTGGCAGCTTGGTGAGAGTGGCCCACTGTAAATGAACTATAGTTTTGGTTGAGGAATTGTTTCGCACAGATAATTTATGAGATAATAATATGTGTTCATTTTTTGAAAGCTATAAGCTACTCAGCATGAAGCGTTACAATGATTTAATCAGAAATAAGGGGTTTAAAACTCCTGCTGTTATTAATGCAGGGTTTTTCCAAAAACCTTGGCGTGAGATTTTAACGTTGAGAAGCGGTGGAAACACCTTACTGCCTGTTCAACCGCATGTGAGGTATAATCTCACGTAGGGGTTTGGATCTGATAGATAAAATAGATTCATTGTGAGAAATCGGACGTAAGGTGTGAGAGAGTGAGACGACAGTCAGGATGTAGCAGTAAACAACACGGTGTCGTGCAAAATGTCACTTCTGTATCTCCGGATCATTTACATGACCTAGACCCCAATGAGGCTAAAAAGAAGGAAGGTATGGAGTTCACTTATTTGTTCAATTATTTGAATATTTTTGAATTAAGTACGTAAGTGCTATTCTCACATCGTATACTCGTCTATTCAAATACCCCCTACCCACAACGCGCTTCGATTCATATCTGTAAAAACCCTGATCTATTATACAAACTTAAATATATTACTCTGTGAGCCCCTTTCTGCATGTCTCTGAGCAGCAATAGTTGCATTAATATCATCTTACAATCTACATTAATTTAGATTACAGTTGGATTGAAAAACGATAAGTGTAATTAAAATTCGAGGGACAAACCAAACAGGCCGAAACCGCAAGTTCTCGAAAACTGTAATAAAGAGATCGTACATACTGAACTGATCTAATGGAAGCAGAGGGAATATGTTGTAAGTTCTTTTGCACTCACTGTCTAGCTGGTTGCTCATTAATTGAAAAACATTTAAAACAGACGAGCCAGGAGATGCACCAATGAGAAAAATCCACTAAGATGAACACACAGATATGAGTCACTCAGGAACTCACTCACCAGGTGACAGAGGAAGGATCTGAGGCACCGCGCCCACAGACTGTGGTGATACTGTTGGGTCAGACCACAAACGAAAGTTACAGTTAATGATAACTGCCTCAGATTTTGAGAAAGCATTACAGGGGGCAGTGGCCTTGACTCACCCAGGACGTAGGCGTGGCCCGCCGGGACTATTCTGTTTATTATGGGTGGAGAGAGATGGTTAAAGGTCTGGATGATCTGCACGGTGGGCGCACCTAGGATGTGAGACCCACACACACACACACACACACACACACACACACACACACACCCACACACACACACACACACACACACACCCACACCC
>JBBMFX010581671.1:0-13999 GCA_037832545.1 Rhabdalestes septentrionalis | reverse complement strand
CATTCATAGTGTTGATGCCTTCAGTGAGAATCTACCAATGGAAATGGTCACGAAAATAAAGAAAACACATTGAATGAGAAGGTGGTGTGTCCAAACTTTTGGCCTGTACTGTACATACCTTGTTCCAATAAGTCCTCTCTGCCAGCAAAACTAGATCTGTGCTTCTTTCAGTTTGGCGTACTCTCAAGACACATGTGGCTCTCGACAGTGTTTCAAAGTCATCAAAGTGGAAAAGCTGAAACCAGTGATCAGTGCACATGTGAAACAGAGGCTTGTTCTTGCATAATGAAATCTCGTTGGAATGTGTGAGAACAGCAGAATTACTAAACACAAGTTTTGTGTTAGAATACAAATAAAAAAGGATTAGCAAGATTAGCTATATCCGAAAACACCATTATCTGAACAGAACCCCTCATGTGGCAGTGAGGGTGGGGGGCATAACCAATCAGAGACCTGGTTGACCAGGTCTAAAATGAGATAGTCGGTCTCAGGCTCATTCTAAAAGGGTCTCAATGCCACAAGACAACTTCAGAGCTTAATTCTTGTGACGTTTTACTTCCATAAGTGAAATACTGCTTTTTAAGAGTCAGGTGGGGTGACTTTTTACAATGCTCAAAAACATTTTGACCCTCATAAGTTTAATAGCTGCTTTACACTGTGAGGTTTGTTTCCTGCTACATGCTGAAGCAGGATCCACATCCAAGTGTTGCAGGTTACCATGAAAGCCTAGAGTGTCCTAAGGATCTCCCCTGACATTTTGAAGCATTTGGCTCATTTGGACAGGACTCCTAACTTGATATAATTCAAATATTTGCAGGGTGGATATTGTAAAGCAGTGCAATATTTAGTGTTCCCAGAAAAGGAGAAAAATACAATACATTATTCAGGGGTGTGTGTGTGTGTGTGTGTGTGTGTGTGTGTGAGAGAGTTGGGAATCTTCATGAATCTGCATTTCCCTGCTTTGTACCGATTAGCATACCCTGGCACAATGCTGTCTATGCATAAGTGAATAGTGATCATACCTGCATTCACTGACTCTACTTATGAGCATTTATGTCCTCAGAGCATCTTCACCATATTCAGCAGGCAACATGACCTCATATAAACCGGTAATCTGTGAATAAATGTTTGCATATTGTAGCTGAAGGGCCAAATGCTGCTGTAATTAATGTGAGGATCTGGAGCCCAGTGTTAATCACCAACAAAGCCTTTCGGGTGAACAGGTGGAAGCCATTTAAAGTTTTATTTCTTTTCTTTTGTTTTCCCCCCAAACGGCCCTGAGTACAAGAGCCATTATTATGCTATTACGACTTTCTGTGTGTGCACGTGTGGTTTCCTGCACAGTGGCATAGAGCTCTCCATTAGGAAACAAACAAGCTGAATGGAAGTGCTCGGCTTCAAAATAATGGCGGAGTAATTTTTCAGTTTTATTTGGGTGAAGACTGCCTTTCTGTGGTTCTGACGGTTTGAATTTTGTTTTGTTGGGGGGTGATTGTGGTGTAGGATAGGGTAATGCAGCCACATGTTGGGGGGATCTTCATTTCAACAATACATCTCTCCTTTAATAAAATACCTCATATTGAAATTACAAATGTTCCATTTTATGCATTTGTATATTTTGATCAGCATAACACATGAAGCCACACATGTCAACTTGGCAGATGGGATTAGTTTCTTTGGGAAATGATGTATAAGTGTCATGGTTGCAGCGCAGGAGAGAGTTTGGGGATTTGCCGAATCCAAAAACCAGATAAAAACACACTGAGATTTTGACACATAAATGTTTCAGTGCAAAGATGAACTGAAGTGAATAGCATTAGAGAGTGGTGTGTGGTATGCCTTGAGTTACTATAGCTCTTTACATATTTACATGGTTTGCGATATTTACAGGGGTTGTGATGTCCTCCTTGCCACTAGGGGACCCCTATCCTCTTGGAACAGGTTAACTGAGTACTTCCTGTAAAGGACCACAATTGTCCTTGTGTGTTTTTATTTTGTCTTGAGAAAATATATGTTTAAATTCTTAATGCTTCATGGATATACTCATTTTGTATGTGTTTTAATGTGGTTGTGGTATTATGTGTACTGTAGAATTAATTTTGTCCTGTGTGTGACACCGTAGCTGCATCAGGGGAAGAGCTTGAAAAAGGTAGCCTGCACGTGTAAACAATTAGATGCTGCTTCGGTTGGGTGTAAGCTGCGCAAGTTCTTCTCCAGTCCGTATTCTATTTACATCACAAAGTAAACGTTGATGCTTGTTTAACGACAGAAGAAAGGATTATCATGTCATACATTTGCATTCTTTTGTGAGCACAGCGAGGTACGTGTGTCTAGTCATGAGTAATTTTTATTTGTGTGAAATGCGTGGTTGTGCACACATGTATTTGTGTTTTGTATGTTTGATACAGTTTTCATGGTGCTACGAGGTTTGAGAAGAAGTGGTTTAAAGTTGCTGCTGCTACGAAAAGAAACCTTAAGCATCTGTCGAGACTCTCTTTGGGGATCCAAGGGCTGCTACACTTCCTATTTTATTTAAATCAATTGAAGTTTATTTATACAGTGCTTTAAACAATCACAAAGTCATTGTTGTCACAAAGCACCTTTACAGAATCCAGGTTGAGTATGCAATGGAGATTCAGGGAAGTATTTCCTAAAGTTGGAGTGGAACCTAATTTCCTCTGGTTGACTCTCTATGGAGATAAATACCAATAAATAATAAATACCAATTTTATTCACGTGTATAGTCATACAAGTACAACACACAGGATTTCTCTGTATTTAAGCTGTTGCCAATGAAGTGCCCAGGGAGCAGTGTGAGGGGACAGTGACACTAGCAGTTGGGATTTGAACCCCAATCCTCTGATTGTTGGGCCAACATCCTAAACACTAGGCCATCCAGCATAAAAATAATCCAGGTAACTAAGAATAGAAGGCCTTTGTGTACAGACTTAACCTGAACAGAGTTGGAGTCTGTAACAGAAATTAGGTTTGAAGGTCTCCAGTCCAACAGGAAAAACAAACTGGCAGAGCGTTGAGCATCAGTTGCCCCTAAATGGGGGAGGAGCAACTAGTCGAGGACACTTCAGTTAGGTACCCTAACGATGGCAGATCCGGGATGTGAAATAGGCCTAACACATTTATAGTAATATTAGTTATAGTAATAGGCCTCTCACATTTAAAGTAGTAGTAGTTATAGTAATAGACCTATTGGGAGAGTAAATTACTTGTATGTATTAAAATGTAAAGACTTCTAATGGTCAGAACTGAGTGATGTAACAGGGTGATGTTTAAATGCTTTAGAGTGATATTAAACATAATAAAAATAAAAAAACACTGACCCATATGACCATTCCTTCTCAGCTGGTTGAAGGTAATATCCTTTTACGGGCAATTCCATCCATCTTACACACATTGTATCCTGTATTTGTACAGAAATGCTCCCAGACTTAATCTTTTTAGCATTCTGCAACAATTGTTCTATTTCTGAACGAACACATTGATACGACCTAACCGGTGAAATGCTTCCCTTTCATTTTTAATCACCTGTCTTTTTAAAAGAGTCAGGCCAATTATGAATGCTTTGCACTAAAAAAACTGCCAGATATAGGGTCCTAGAAACATCAGTATTTTAGTGTCTGTTTTTTAAGGTTTGAACTGATGGCCTGACAGTCAAAGTAATGTTTGCCATTCCACAATTTTTTCATTGTCATTATTGAAAGTATGGAATAGTTATCATAGCTCTAGACATCAAGAGATCGTTTCTCTCTCCTCCTGAACCCATGACCTGATTACACCCTTTGGTGACAAAAGCCTACAGATTCTGGCGGGTGTTCTGGTGTTGAGATCAGAAGCTAATGTCACTGTTCAGAAATTCTCCTCACGCTCTGAGTTCTCACCCTCCTGTCTGTCTGCTTCATTCTCTGATTTGCATGCACTCCTGCGCCGGTTACAGAGCAATATGGGGCAGTAATCAGTTAGACAAAGCTCCCTGCGTTACCAATACCATTTCCCCCACATGGCCACGCTGCCCGAACTCTATTACCCGAGCCCTGTTTACCATCCATGCACAGAGAGGAATTGCTTTTTCCAAACTTTTCCAAGGATAAAAATTCCATCGTGCCCACCTAATCTCCTCATATTCATCAAGAAAACATCAAGGAAGCAGGAGGGTATTAAAACTCTGCGGATGCAGGTACGCAAATGAAGATTTCAATGAGAACACGGGCTGAATGTAAGCTGTTCTGTCCGTGGCCTCGCAGTAACAGCAGCGTTGTGATTATGCTTGCAGGATTGCAGAGTATATTAGTGTTCCACATACCAGTCGATGTTTTACAGAGGAAAAAAAAAACAGCATCTAGTTGCCAGACATCTCGCAGCATCCTTGTTTATCTCTGTCTGCATCGTTCTATTCTCTTGCCCTGATTAGTCCCTGAGCTGCATGCTAAAGAATGGAGCTGGAATGAAGGGGGAATAGAGGGTGAAAGTGTTTGAGAGAGAGAGAGAGTGGAGGATGGAGTTGCATGTTGAACAGGTTAGCTCGGAGGTGTGTTACCGCGCTGATAAAGATGCCGTGTGGTCCCAGAGTTCACCGAGCCATGCGGATCACACAGACCTGAGCTCCGGCGCTAAAGGTCATATGCCTCAGATCTGATGCCATTAATGCCAGATGAACATCTCCCAAATGCTGCACGACTGACAAGCTACACATTCGACTGTTTTGGTGCTTAGCAGAGTTCATAGAGAGTTCACACAGGCACATCCGCAGCCTTAATTCAACACTGTAGGTAAATTTACACAGTTTCTCCTCCTCTTCCCCAGACATAATCGATCAGTCAAGATATGTTTGGCGTCTGCTGACACGAAGCTCATACAGTGAGCAAGTGATGGAGGATTACAGACGCTAGGCTGGCATTGAGCAAACACTATGACTAAATCATCACACAGCTCGCGAGCTGTCTAAGTTCAAGTTCATTTATACAGCATATCAAATTTTACACAAAGCACTCCACACACAAAAATAACCAAAAAAGAAGGAAAAATTATCAAGATTTTTTTCCAACAAGTAGTTGATATTTGTAAGCTGGTCAGAATACAGGTTTGGTTCCAGATTTCTGCTCGATGCCTCCAGTCCTTGCTTGGATTTACACAATTCCATAAGCAACACACCTAATTGAATGTAATGAAGTAAAAAGAGCCAGGCTAGGAATTTGATGGAAATTTCAAGTAATATTGGGCTTGCATGAAGAAATAGGTCTGGAAATGGTTATGTAAACACTTTACAATACATAAATCAAATAGGGCAGTCTTACAGTCATTTACAGTCTTACAGTCTTACAGTGATTAGTTCCTGGGACAGTCTTACAGTCATTAGTTCCTGGGACAGTCCCACTGGAAACCCTGATGGTTAAGCATTTTGCTCAAGGACACAATGGTAGAAAGTGGGGTCACAGGGTTCACAAGCAAAGTGTTTTATCCATTGGACCACCCTATAGCCACACTTGGGATGCAGCCTATTGCTGATTCACCATGTTTTTAGATTGTACTCTGGGTTCCAATAGGAGACCTCAGGCCATGGATCTAAAATCCCTACTTGATTTACATTCTTCAAACGTATCAAAGATATATTGAGTGCCTAAATCATTCAGTGGTTTACAGACTAGTAGCCGTCCTTTAAAATATATTCTGTAACAAACTGAATCCTAGTGTGAAGATTTTAAACCTGGAGTAGCATGGCTTGTTTTCATGGTCCTGGAAAAAATCCAGCAGCAGCTGGTCTTTTGGGGGGGGTCCCATCAAAAGGCTATTACAGTAGTCCTTTCTGCTGAGCATAAAAGCAGAGATATGCATCTCTCGGTCATTTGAGGATACCAAACCCCTGATTCTGACCATATTTGTAGATTGACAGAAAGTGATAGCTTTGATATGGCTGGTGTTCAATCTGAGCTCATTAAAAGGCCCAAATAATCTCTGTTTTGTCCTTGCTTGATAGAAGGACATTTCAGCCCGTCCAACCGGCCAGTTTGGTCTGAATAATGGTACATTGATTCTTTTGGGCTGTAGTCATCTTGAGAGAGGGCCAGAAAGATCTGTGCATCATCTGCATAACTATAGTGATCAATATTGTTGGTATGCACAATTTGGCTTAGAGGCAGCATGTAACGATTCAGAAGATCAGGCTCAGCTTTCTAAATTCAACCAATCACAACAATTTAAGTCATGTGCTACCACTGAATGTTCTACACTATTTCCCAGCCTATTCAACACCTCGTTTTGATCCACTGCATCAAATACAGTGCTGGGATCAAGTAAAACCAGAACTGTAATTTTACTCCAGTCAGCAATCAGCTGTATGTAATTTAATACTTTCGTAAGTGCAGTTCAGTACTGAGTGAAAAGAAATTTAAAACAACTCAATGATCTTGGCTATGTGAGGCAGATTTGAGAAGGGTTAGTCTTAATCAGTCTTCACCAGTTAAAGTTACACTTTCCCTATGGTAGCTAAGAGACAGAAGCACAGTAGCTAATAGAAATTCCACTACTGCAATACTCCTATTTTTTTCAGAAGCAATATAGGGAAGAAAAACATCACTGTAGGCATTCATTGCTTTAAGCTTTGTACTAACATAACAATAGAAACTCATAGTGGTGCTTGCAGAAAGATGCGTTATCATAGAGATGGTTTTTTTTCTTCGTTAATTTACCAATTTTTATATTTATGGTTTAAGCCACTACGAAACCAAACCCCTTAATTTTTACCTGAATTTCCAGGAAAGTAGGTACAGATTAAGTCTGATTAAGGGGTAAAACTACTGAATTTTTAAATAACTGAGCCTCCTGAAGAAAATGTCTCATGTTTAGGATTAAGGGGTTTTACACTCACACCTTAAATTCATTTTTAAGGTGAAATTAAGGGAACGGTTTACAAATGAATGGCCACTTAATTCAAATTCAGGTGTTTGGCATATTTTCAGGGGTAAATTAAGGTAGAGTTAAGCATATTTTAAGCACATTGTGTTTCATAGCTAGCTAAAGGCTAGTCATGCTTAGCCATTGTTATGTGGTGTACAAAATGGACATAAAGCATGTCATACAGTGTCAGAACACTCATGAAGAAGCCTAATTTAGATGAATGAACTCAACATGGGCTGAAGCCAGTGCTGATGTAAGCATACAGTTCACCCAGCCAGAAATAAGCTTCCATCATGTTAGCTACATTAGCCTTGTAGCTCCAGTGTAAAGCTAAGCACATTCACTGACAAAGTACACTTTGTTTAAGAGAAAAACTGTGTCTATTTTTGCTGACTTGACACAAATGGACCATGTGAGTGTGCAGTCAGTTCTCAGAGTTTGCTGTGTATATTGCCATCTTGCCATATTTGAGGAATACTGCTTTTGTTAATGCATTTGTTTTCCCCGATGCAGAGCATGCCTGGCAGTGCATTTCTAGACACACTGAATAATGTGCCTATTACAGATTTGTCATGAGTTCACTTTTCTGTAGTGAATACAGTAAAATGAGGGTTAATATAAAGCCAATGTTACCCAAAAGTGCTGTGAACCGCAGTGCATACCTCAATAAGAGACCCTGCACATTGCCCAAAGACTATTTCTAATTGGGTTCACAGAAAGTTTAACCATTGTCTTGGATTTCCAGAGAAAGGCACAGATTACAGCCGAGGCACAGTGGAATGAATTCGTGATTATCTCCATTGGCCACAGAGGAGTGACTCAGAGAGACAGCATTTATTATTATTGGGTTCAAACTTCTTCCTCATAATGCTCTTTACCTGAGATGCATGCAGATGCTCAGCTGTTCCACAGATGTCAGGCTGAGGGTCTTTACAAAGTGCGTCACTGCTAGGAAAGTCACAGAAGACATTTTACTTCACATTTGCACCATAAGCTAAAGCTGTCAGTGCTACCAATTGAGGTCAGTAAGTTCTGCCGATAGCCTGTAAGTAATTTAACTCTCTGAAATGGTACTTACTGAAAAAAGGATACAAATCCTCTTACTTTGATGATTATTTGTTAATGTAATTACGGACCATTCCATCGCTCTTTTTGCTGATATTGACCATGGTATAAAACTTTTCCACTGGCACAAGGAACCATGCTGTACTGCTGAGAAATGCTTTTCCTTTACAAACAAAGTGACCCTGCCTCACAGCAGAACCAGAAGAACACCGAAGTGGTGCTGACAGTATCAATGCTTTCTGATTGGTCGAAATGTCACTAGAACATGGGTACATTTCAGTGGGTGTTTTCCATGAATTTTTAACTCTCTGAGAAATGTGAAGGTACTGCAGAACATCAGTGACAAGTTATCTGGGTTCGGTTTTCCTCACACATCACAAAGAATGTTGAAAAAATATATAAAACTCAAGCCACAGATAATAAAAGGCCACATTAACAAAAGCAGCTCTAACAGGAAAAGCTTTCAGCTGGTTCGACTCTATGGACATGGATTTAGGATGACCGGCTATAAACTGTAGGAGAGAGTCAGGATCTCCATTACCGGACTGAGACACACTGGAAAGTCAAAATGTAATAAAGTTCCATGCCATCGCAGTACAGTTAAAGTACCACACAGTTCCTGCATACCTATGGAAATGTACCTGCAGGCTCAATGGGCCAAGGATGGTCCTGTAATTTACACAGTGAGAATACACATAGGGAGAGAATGTTTAGTCTTTAGATACCCCTTTTCAAACCTGCCTGATATATGCCTCACATACAGAGTGCAATTAATAACACAAGTAAAACAAGCTAGTTAGGAAAATTATGTCTCATCTAATGTTCGTTCCTCTAAATAATTGTTTCAGGAACACCGTCCGATTTAGTTTCAACCGAGGGCTCGATGCACAAAGCTGATTCCATGAAACCACTTCAGATACTTCAAATAGATGGCACCTTAGGCACGAGTCAAATCAAAAATGAGATCTTTCTACTACCACTGTAGTTTCTACTGTGTGACAAGATCAAGTGAAAGGACAAAGAAGGATTTGGCTTGATTTTCCTGCTGCTCAGATGTTTCTCCTGCCTGAAATACCCCACTAATCCCACATTCCTCTTCTTCAGAGATCCCATATCTTGTGTGCACATTATTTTTACCCCATGTAATGTGTTCTCTGTATATGAGACACACTTCTGCATGCTTTAGTGCTTGTCGTTCATTGAGTAGTAATGACGAGCATATTATGAACGATACTTTCAGCTGTGCCTTCTTGAAGCCCTGGACCGATTTATAAACTTCACCCTCATAAGTCTTTGTTCCCATCCAAGTTTGGCCCCGAGTATCCCCAGGCATTCTTTCATTATTGATCATATCTGGCCCCAGTAGAAGGGGCCTCTGGCATTTTTGGAAAGGTATAAAAATAAAAAAAAACACATAAATTGCAACAGTATCAACAGCCTTGTAATTTATCACCAAGAAATCAAAACTTTTCAACAGAGTTCATGATGAATGGTCCAGTACAAATGGTCTATATAAATGATTATACTGTTCCTTCCATTAACGTGCACTAAAGTTGGGAATGTTTGAAAATGAGAGACAAAACACAGAGACGCTAATGACACTGTCTCTCAGCGGGTCGGTATCAGGGTTGGTCTCCTTTATTAGATTGATCTGAACGGCCTGTGCTGGAATCGGTAATTAATGGTCCCTCCCCTGTCCTTTTAATATGGGAACAATGTCATGGCTGTAACGATTACAAAGTGGAGATGAATGTGGCCCTTCAGAGGCCTGAGCGATGAGCCGGGATGAGGTGAGCACATTTGCGGGGCGCCTGAATGCTGGGTGGGTCGCGCCTCAGAAAAAGCCTCTGCACCACTAAGCTGTTGTCAATCAGCAGGAATGCTGCGAGCATCGAAGCATGCAGAAGCTGTTAGCCTGTGACAACCCCTTCCTCGTAGTCTAATTGGTATTAAGAGCGATAGAGATAGCAGGGGAAATATGGGCTGCGTGGGGAAGGAGGAGGGGGAAAGGAGAAAGACAGGAAGGCATGAAGGATGGAGCGGGAGTGATAAGAGCAATTAAGGATACATGGAGATGAGGAGAGGCGCGGAGGATGGAGAGATATGAGGTATGAGAGAGAAACGAGCTGGAAGCGGTGGGGGGAGAGAGGAAAAAAAGGTTTTCGGCTTTGAAGAAGCTCCGGCTCTCCTCTGCTGCAGTCTCTCAGATACCGCTGCCGCCGCTCCTCCATCCATTTGCGCCAAGCCAAGTGAGGTGAGAGTGTTTTGCACATTCGCCACATCCATTATTGATGCAGAGGCCCGAGCGCCTACGAGAGAAAATGAAGCACAAAGAAAAAAAACTCTCGTCCGCGTCCGCAGAAGCCCAGTTCAGCAGTGGAGCAGGGATGAGAGCGGATCATCAAGGGAAAGACAGAAAAAATTGCAGCTGCTCAGCCCGTGCACTTTTATGATACTGCCTGCTGGGGTTCAAGGTTTCTGAAAGCAGCATGACTGCTACACCCAGAAACAGCCCTCAGAAAACTTTAAACCTCCTCTAGTGACGAGGTTTGTCTTGGCATGTGCTGATAAATAAATCAATAAAAGTCCATGCGGTTGGAAATTCTCCACGGACGACAGTGCAAACCCTCAAATCTACATGTGATCACTGACTAGCACTGAAGTGCTGGAGATACACTGAGATTCTGTTAAAAAATAAATAAATAAAACGGGAAAAAACAGACATGAGTTGCTAACGTCTAGCATGTTCAGTACAGGCCAAAAGTTTGGACACACCACCTTCTCATTCAATGTGTTTTCTTTATTTTCAGGACCACTTACATTGGTAGATTCTCACTGAAGGCATCAACACTATGAATGAACACATGTGGAGTTCTGTACTTAACCAAAAAAAGGTGAAAAAACTGAAAACATGCTTTATATTCTAGTTTCTTCACCCTTTGCTCTGACTGCTGCTCTGACGTTGGGCCTTTTTTACCAGGGACGGTATATCAGCTTGCTGCAGTTTTCAAATAAAGCTGTGGAAACTCTGAAATAAATTAAATAAATAATTCCATGAAATGAACATTATTTACGAGTTATGATTCACGAGTCACAACACCCAAGTCCGAGTCAAGTCTAGAGTCATTAAGGGCAAGTCTCAAGTCTTTGTCTGTGCGACTTAAGTGCGACTCGAGTCCCCATCTCTGATAAGAGCTAACAATGTACAAATTGAGATACACTGGATCGATGCTTGGTTAGTCAGGTGTTCATATTGAGAGTTCCGATGGCTTGCGGGACGTCTTTACTGACATTCAAGTGTTTAACCTTGGATGTTCACATTCCCCTCTGTTTACTTTTATGGCATTGAGCAGACACTCTTTATCCAGAGCGACGCACATCAATGCTTAAGAGATCCCGCATCTGATCTTCACACACCTCAACAAACCCCCTCAGGAGAAAAGCGTCAGAGGTTAACACAGTAAGGACTAAAACAGTTGAGAGGGTTAGGGCCCGAGGTTTAAATATAAAGAAAAAGATGTATAAGAGAGAAATGAGGGGACTGGTTAGTCACAGAGGTGCTCCTTGAAGATGTAGGTCTACAGATGATGCTTGAAAACAGTGAGGAACTCCGCAGATCTGCTATTACAATTCCCATAGAGGCCCCAGAAGAACTAGTGTAGAAGTGACCTGAGCTTAAGGCCTGTCTAGGTTCACTGTTACATGTTAGTAATATCCTTCAGGTTATATTCTGAAATGAACTCAGTACATTCATTAAAATCCTCAGAATATATTAAAGATCCTCTACTGATGCTACTTCCCCGTACGCTGCTGTGTGCCAACTCCCATAAAGAACCATGAGGCGAGACCAGCCAGGATCTACTGACCCAATGAGCTCCCCTCCAGCTGTCTGTGTGCCTTTGTGTTAGAATTTCCCTTTGTGCCTTTTCCAGTTATTTCCTGTAACTAGAAACCTGGCAGCCGGCTCAGGGTCTTTCATGTGGGCGCAGCAGACCTACCGCAATAGCTCAGGTTTATGTGTAATTATGCCCTTTTGGATTATCGAGCTAAAACCATAGAACATTTTCCAAAATGACTGTGATTCAGAATCTCTCAGAGACTCCGTAGAGGGGCAAGGGGCAACTGTCATCACAGCATGAAACAATGTCCCCTCAATATGAATTCCCACTGATCCGAAAATATAGTCCCAGTTATGGGAAACACAGCGGCCTGGAGCATCTGTTCTCGGCGTTAAATCTGCTTTATCCACCCTCGCTACAGTCACAATCAGCCATCTGCTTCAGCCATTCAAGAGAGTAATGGTGGATGCTGTGGCAGGTGCTGTGAAAAACTAAAGAAGCCGTCGTTCCTGCGCGCGGGCTGAAATCAGCAAATGTTTATCACTTTCCGAGCACTTTTGGTGAATGTTGGAGAACGACGTGAGCAAAAGCGAAGGCTTGGTATCACTCGCGCTCATGGCAGTGAATGGGAGCTAATCAAAAGTACTGTGCGGGATGCATGAACCCGCATTAGGCCATTCAGACGATCCTGTAACACTCTAGGGAAAAGTGGGGCAATTTAGCCGGTGCTTTCCAGCACCATTTCGCCTCTTGGATTTAAAGAGGATAAACCTCAGGTATGGTCTCCGTCACTATTTCTCTGTTTCTATAGGGCCAGGTGTCTCAAACTTTTGCAAAGGGATGAAGAGGCTTTGAATCCAATCTTTTGCCGTCGCAAATAACATGTAAAGACGTGAGAAGGAAGATATGGATAACTTTTAGGGGGTCAAAGCTGCTAAGGGAAGTGTCCTGAATGTGAATTTGAGCAAATTTGATCACTATTCAACACAGAAGTGACACAGACACACTATAAGGACAAATGTATTGGGACGCCTAACCACTACACCAACAGGGAGTTTAATGACATTGCATTCAAATACATCAAATTAATCAAGTCGAATTGAATAAGTTGTTAGTTATGCATTATCTGCTATCATATAATGGAGCTAGACTTTTTTACTAGGGGGGGCCAAGGGGGGGGCAAAGCTATTTCAGGGGGGCCAGTACATATCATCATTTTAATGACTCTTAATTCAAATATAGAGACTTCTATAAGGAACTTCACCTGAAAAACAGATGTGTCTCACTATGTTTGTCCATATAGTGTATATTACATGGAATATTATGTATTACAGAGTAATGCATGTGGTCTATCAAGCACAGCTGTGTTTTTAAACATCTTGGGGTCCCTGCTGGATTGAGGGTGGTCCCTTAACCCAAAGATATCCTTCCAAAAGTGCACCTGTGGTCAGAAAGTGACTTCTTGTACTGCTTCAGGTGGGAAGGTTGATTCACACAGCACAACAATGGATTTTTAACGTACAAAGTGGATCAGTATTCTCTAACCTTACACCATCAAGGTGAAGCTTTATGGGAGGGGCTCCTATAAAGTTTGTTATATATCCTGTGACATTTTTCCTGGTGCAGTTTTAGGCCACTACAAATGTTGCTACAGGATATATTCAAGAGTTCTCCTCAAATTAGTGCGTTTTTCGAGGAAGTTGAGTCCTGATTATGGAGACGGCTGTCATTTTGAAGTAAAGGGGCCCTGCCGGGGCAGCCGAGAGGAGTTTCTCACAGACAGAGAGGTGGCTGCTCTGAACAGAGCGGCACTGTCTACATACTTTCCGCCTTAATGACATGACTGTTTAAAAACCCAAAGGGCATCCGGCGCTCGTGCCACACAGAGATGGAATGACCTGCGGGCCTCAGGCTAAGCCACCTGACACGAAAATGAGGCCGCCGCTCCGTTCCCACAGACTTTGATTAATGGAGAGAAAGCTCTCCTGAGAGAGGCGGAGCCTTCAACCGAAGCGGAACAGTAATTGTTATAATTCTGGACACTGCTGGCCTAGAACAGGGAGTTCATGTGTGTGTCTATTCATCAGTGTTGGGCAATTAATTATAGTAACTAGTTACTTCTCACAAATAGTAACTGCGTTAGTAACTGAGTTACATCATTATAAAAGTAACTAATTACCAGGCAA